>JAQGCN010000240.1:0-30899 GCA_034699725.1 Friesea truncata
AGCAAGAAGGTTGGACTTCATCTGTCTTCTCTTCCTTGCTTAATCATCATCATGAGTTCATGTACGCGTCCTTGACAGAATGATGATGAATTCTTTAGGTTTGTTTTGATTTCGTGTGGTGATGGTACAACAGAAGTTAAGCATTACAAGCGACAATTCCAAATCTTTCCTTAGTGCTAATGACTATTGTTTCCAATAACAATATTACACCGTCGTAATACATTGCATAAGATTTTTCTCAGGAATAACGAACAAAAAAGCTTTGCGTTTTTACTGACTTTTGTCAGCTATGTTGCACAAATTTAAGTAATTAAATAAATGGGTTACTTCGTTCTTTGATTTTATGAGGCTTTAAAGTTCAATGTATGAGAGACCTATAAAGCATCATTATATCTTGTAGGTTTTTTAATTGTTTGTTGGCATACAAAAATAACAAAACGAATAGGGCTTTTCCCACGCAGTCATCTTCATTTTACGAAAGACTAATTTTTGTGTAAATTATCATCATGAATGATATACAAGAGGCAACATATTCCAAGAATAGCTTAGATGAATATTGAGCCAAGTCTCTTATTGATTTAGTAAAAAAAAAGTCTTCTTACACTGATTCATTTTTTAGGATTAGTTCTTAAATTTTTCTGTTTAGACTTATAATAATAAGCTTAAACAATTTTTTTTCAAATGCTGAAAAAAATTCCAATTTTTAAAATATACAAGAAATATAAAGACTAGGATTTATAATTATGAAAATTTGAGTGAAAATAAATGAGTTATCAAATCAATGTGCATTTTTACTCAAAATTTTTTAAGGGCAATTAAGTTGTTGTTAACATTACAAAAGTGCAAAAATAAAAATCTTGTTTAGCAATTATTCTACCAAAATTTTAACACTTTTTAAGTTACTTAAAACAGCGTTTTAAGCACATACTTATTATAATAAGCATTGCATGCAAAGTGAAATTGGAGGTTTGTGTTCCTAACATAATCATAATATCCATTCCATCCCTTTCACTCTTCATTTCTTTTTACAAGGAAGAAGAAGAAACCATTGTCTTTTTATTATTATGGACGTAACATTTTGGGGTAACACCCAAAGTTAATAATGTTTAAGGTTAAGTTTACTAACACACATATTCAATTCAATAGGATCATCACGATTTTAAGATCTTGTTTTGTAGAAATTTTTGTCAATTGTAAACTTGTCTTACCTGAAATACGGAAAGAGTTTTCATTTCATTTCACTTTTAAATCTCTTACATAATTTTTTTAATAAAGCATTTATTTCTTGTCATCATCCTTTCCGAATACGGAATGAGGTAAAATCTTGAAATTGAAAGTTACAGAAATTAATCAAAACGAAATCTATCGTGTTTTAAGATTTTAAGTATAATTTCACCCATTTGGATTCTTTAAGTAACTCCTTGAAGGAATAAGCATGCAATAAATTTAATAATCTTAATCCCTAACTAGAGAAACCTTACATTGAGTTAAATTCTTTCTAAGATTAAGTTAACCAATAAAATTTTTTTATTAACATGCGAAGGAAACGGAGTTTGAACTCCTGGAGAAAGTTCAGAGAAAGTAAATTCCTCTTTTTAATTCCATGAGTTGAAAAAAATTTATACAACAAATAGTTTAGCATGATCTGGAAAAAAATATTTCAAGTCAAAATGGATGCAATAAATTGAGAGAGCTTTCAAAAAATGAAACTTTTAAAAGTCAACAGTTAAACTTTGACACGCAAAGCTTTAAAAATGTTCATAACTTTTTTCAATAGCAGGGGAATAATGGAATGAAATAGGTAAATAATTGGATTTTGCATAAAAAAAAATTTAGTCTTAAGTTTTTTAAGATTCAACGAGAGAGAGCAGAGGTCATATAATGAAATAAATTTCGACATTGTAGTAATATCAGTAGCAATATGGGGGGTTGTGTCAAAATAATATTTTATGTCCATGGTTTTTAATGCATTCTTCTTGTACATATTTACATTTTTTCTTCTTATGAAATAAAAAAATTTCTTAAAACTATTAACCACACACGCTATTTGGACAGATTTAGTGTTACGTCCTTCTTTGACTTCGTGGAAATTTTTTTTTCCAGATTAGAACAATATCCAGGAGGGCACGTACATTTAGATCGTTTATGGAGTCATGACAAAACAATAGGAAAGCCCTAATCTCTTCTTCCTATCTAAATCTTCAAGACTCATTTTTATGAGCTTCCTCTCCGGATTCCCGGAATGTTTCTTCATGAATTCTTTTTAAGCAATCAGAAGTGCTAACCATCATACCAAGAGCTAGTCATCATCGGCTTTTGCTATTTTCACCTATCGTCCCCTGTTACAAAGTAATTAGCAAAAGAATGAATGAATGAGATGAAATTTTTTGCAAACAAAAGAAAAAATATTGTTGGTTTTCATATGATTTTTGCCTCAGGATATTTTTTACACTTACCCTAATATATCCATTATAACATTTCATATAAATTAAAACAAATCTTTATTAAACGTCACCATAAGAAAATCTTGGCTTGCCGGCTGGGCTTGCCATTTTTCGGCTTTTAATATGTTAAGCTCTACAAATTTACTTCATGTTGAGCATTATTTTAATTTCAATCTCAATTTTTATAGTGCCTTAAGTCGACATAAACCAATCCCACTTTAGTTAAATTAATTTAATAAAATTACTCGTCGTGTGGTCCTTGTCAATTCTTGTTGTTTTACTATATTTAGTCATCAATTTTTGGTTTTGGAATCTAAGGAAGAAATAGAAAGATTAGTTATATTGTTGTAGTTGTAGAGAAATGTAAGGTGTATATAATTCCATATTCGGCATTTTAGAGTAACACAGGTAAAAAATTGTACTAAGCACAGGTAGGTTTTTACAACCGTGACGTGTCGAGTCAAAGTATTTGGTTATTCTTTTGTCCGTGGCTTTTTTCTCCTTTCATTCATTCCTGCCATGGCCAATGCCCAGTGAAGTAAAAGTTGAAAAGTGGTCTCTTATATTTGTGTAAAAAAGTCTGAAAAATAGTAAAAATGGAAGTTTCAGAGAATCGGTGACTATGAATAAAATTTGGATTTCCGTAGATTTCCTACGTCATTTATACTATTTTTTTGCAAGGTGAGATTATTATTAAAATTATATAATTAAAATACAAAACGAGTGGTGTGGTGTGGTGAGGTAGTCCATAATTCAATCTTGATTAGATATGATTAAAGTTTCAAAACATAATCACAGGATATCTAATAATTCCGGACTACATGATTCTGTTCTAACGGTGCGTGATGTGAATTTTAAATTAATGGAGAAAAATTGCCTTCTTGATATATTGCGAAACAAGGACAAGATCGCATCGGCATCTTATTAAATCTTAACGTTAATAATTTCGTTTACTTGTATTACACAAACAAACATGCATATGCGGCTTCTTCAAAAGTGAAACTCAACTTTCACTCAAATATAATTTTTGTCAGTAGTATGTGAATGGATTTGTTCGAAGAACAATATATCCAACAATACTTACTTCTATTGTTGAGGAAGCTTAAAGTGATTTTGGACAAAAGGATTCATATTGTTAGAATTTTGAAGAGGAATTAGTTGAATCCGTTTAGTAGATTTTCTAGGGTTAAGTGAAAAATTGTAAAGGAGTTTAGTAGAGGTCATAAATCCTTGGTTTTATCTAAAAAAAATTTAAGGTAAAAAAGGCAGCTGTTTTTACCTAAAGGTTCCAATTAGAGATTCAGTTTCCTCTCGTATATTTTTCCGATGAAGGTAGAAATCATATCTAATTTTGTTTTATGTCTATAGACTTCATGCTTCATGTGTTATATAAGTACTCTGGCATAATGTAAGGATTCAGTGGCAGTAGTCGTGGTGGCAGTATACTTTTAGGATCCTTCTTCCAAAGAACCGGAATCACAGGAGTCAGTCACGCCACAAACCGCGCCGCGGAACGCAACTCATCCATTAACTTCAGCTCAGAAATTCTGGAAGAATAGTGTCCTGAATTAAGTAAAAGAAGGGATCCAATTTAAAGAATCAAGGGATTCTGTGGTTCTTTCTTTGACAAGTAATCACGTTTCTTTTGGAAAAATTTGAACTCTGTGAGAATTAATAATCCTCAAAAGCCCTCATACCTCCTCCTTCCCTTCCATCCTTAAAGTAGGGCAAGGTGCTATGGATTACATTTTTGTGTAAAAGTGGGCTTAACTTTTAATTTTAAATCATTTTCTATGATATATCTGTACTTAAATTAGATTTTTCTCAGAAAAGGCTTCTGATTTGTTAGTTTGTGTAAGGGCGGTTAAGTAATGTTATTCGTTGTAAGAATTGACCCCATCTCATAATATTCTCTTGCCGTTTATCATTTGAGGTCATGTGTCCCATTACGTCGTGGTGACAAAATTAACAAGGCAGAACAGTTAAAACTCATTAGGTGATGTCATTTAAGCCCAACACACGTCCCTCCTCAGCAATAAAATTAAACAACCTCATAATTGCAAATTCTACTTCGACCCTCCTCCATTTTTCCTTTCTGGTGGTATGGTGGTGGTGACAAACAAATTGTAATTAGGAGAAAAAATTGAATCTCCTTGTTCTGGATTGGTGGATTTTATTCTACAACATCAGAGAATTTGATTTCCTTGCAATATTATTTCATAGGTATTCGATGGAATTTGCTAAGTTAAACAAAAACGGCGGATGTTGTTTTTCTAATCTCTGCAAAATTTTAAAGCAAGAAAGCACGATTATTGCTCATGGAATACATTATTATAATAAAGTGTTTATTGATATTTAGTACATAACAATTGAAATATTAAGTCCTAATTGGTTTGAACGTTGAAACTAGTTGGAAGAATATAAATTATGAATTGGGGGGATGGATATGAGTTTAAGTGGGGCTTAGATTTGAGAGATTGGAACTCATTGTCATTCTTCCAGCTTCCAATCCAATTATTTGTTCCACTTGACTGAGATCCCTAGTCTGTACTATTACAAAAACTAATATCATCACTTCAAAAAGCAAAGACCCCCAAACGACACTTTCCCTTTTTTGATTCTCATCTTTCATTTCCTCTTCTTCTTCGGGACATACACAAAAGGAAAGAAATAATTAATTTTCATCTTCTTAATTTTAGATGTAGAGAAGTCAGGGAGCAATGACAAGATTCTTGGTGAGCGTCTTTTCCTTAAGAATTCTCGTCCTTTTATATTCAGTGAGTGGAGAATCTTCAGAACATTTACAACATGCGACGCTTGGTAAGAAAATCTCAAATTGAATCAAATTTTGTCAATATATTATTAAATTATTAAGGTGTGTTGGTGGATCTTCACGAGGCCGTGGGTGAGGTGATTGGGAGTAAAGGCCCTTCAAGAATCCAATGTGGATCTCTCAATGTAAGGGCTTATCAACAACTTGCAGCTGTCCGATGGGCAATAGATTTTATTAACAATAAATCTTGGGCAAATGAATTTGCACTTGGTGAGAACAAGGAAATTTATTATTTATTGAAGAAAATTATAAGGAATTATAATTTTTTTTAGATGTTGTTGTACATGATACCTGTGGTGAGAGTGGAATTGCTCTCGAAGAGACCCACCAGCTCATTAAATGGTCCAAGGATAACCTGGATGATTCCCCACTTATCGGTAATTTTCACACATCATCTTAAATTTTATTATTAAAGTACACTTTACATCCTTGAATTTTATAATTTTAATGTTGTACAATTTTTATGAAAGAATTCATAATGCTCTCATTTACTTTCTTTTTCCTTGTTGATATTATCAACCCTTGACAAGGGAAGGGATTGAAAATATGATGAAATGATTGGATTGATGATGATTATCATAATTCTTTTAGAAAAAATACATAATAAAATGTGTAGTGAAATTTTATACTTTGAAATGAAACTGACATTTCTTTAAATATATCTTTGGTAATCTTATCAGGTGTGATAGTCATTGGGAGTCGAAATAACGAAAGGATTATTGACAGACCATTGGAAACATTGAACAAAGAAAATATTTCAGCTATTGTTACTTCTTCACGGGCAGCTGAGCTCTTACTCACGAAACATTTTAATGTCTTTACGACTGCTTTGGACATTTCTAGTGTTACTGAGGTATATACAAAAAATTAAAATATTTAATTTTGAATATTTCCAATTAATTTTATATTATTAACTTTTAGTCTATTGTTGCACTCATCCATCAACTTGGGACTGAATCCGTCGCAGTAATATCAAGCTGCTCTCATGCTGTTCGTAAATTTGAGAAATTAGCTTCAAAACAGTCAGTCCCTGCAAATTTTTTCTCAATCCTTAAAAAGGATAACCCCCTTATTCTCGATGCCATCATTAAATTTATCGAAACGGAAGCTGTAAGAGCATTAGTAATAATAATAAATTTTAGATTTTAAATGTCATATTTTGAAATTATTTCCTTAGGCTTCAGCTCAGACTATTGTATTGCTTTTGGAATCTTCGGATTTAGAACGTTTGATCCGAGACCGAGAGCGTGTTGCTCAATTTCGGCGTCTTGTACGAGGCAGGTCATGGATCCTTGGCTCTGTTGGAATGGATCAAGAACTAGCCAAAGAATGGAGCAACCAATTTCATGGAAATCTCCTAATTATGCTACCTCACGTTTCACCTAATCCTGATTTCCAGTCTTACTTCATATCCAATGTCAGAGTAAGTCCTTTCATTCTTTGTTCGGAGAATATATTTCATACGTATACTTCGTTTTGTAAACTGAGAAGAGAGATGGAGGTGGTGGTGTGTCTGTTGATCTGTCAAGCTTAAAATTATGATTAATTTGATTCCTTTATTTACAGGAAGCCCTTATTCATGATACGATGGATGAGACTCGGGAGTATATAGAAAAAATTCATCAGTGTCATTGGCCTGAAACTGAAACCAGCAGCGGAGGGATGAGAATGAGGAGTACTATTAATAAATTTAATTTAGTTCCATTCTGTGGAAATTTGAGTAGCGCTGATTTAAATGAAAAATTTAGTACAGATCCTGATGTAAGTTGGTTTCATTTTCTTCAATTAAGAATATTAGAAAAATCCTCTTCAATTCTTCTTCCTAATATCATTTTAAATCATAAAATCTACTTAAGTAGACGAATTTAAATGGCTAAAGTAGTTGTTGTTATTCCCATTTATTTTAATGAGATTGGTTGCTTTTAACTATTACGACGAGGATTATGATTCTTTTTTTTTTCGTAGGTTGGATTTATCGTCAGCGCTGTCTCGGCATATTCAGCGGCTCTTCGAATTGCTCAACTTGAAACCTGTGCCGTTGGTGAAATCCAGTGTGACCATCGAGAACTTTCTGTAAATATATTGAAAGCACTTCGGCAGTTAAATTTCCCAATTGAAGCCGCTGTTGGAAATCCAATAGAAGAACCCGATGAACATACGGAACCTACAATTTCAGCTAGTCATGAGTTGGAAGGAACGCGAGGTAGAATAAACCATCAGGGAAAACTTGTGAGTAGGAAATACGATCTACTATTAAGTCGTCCTTATCAACAAATTTCACAAGTGAGTTTCATAATTGAATTTAAATTCATAAATATTCTTAATTTTGATTTCTTTTAGGTTGGACAGTATTCAACAGAAAATGGACTCTTGCTAGACATGACTTTTGCAGAAGTAAATTTATCTGGAGATGGGACAATTGGGAGTTATCCTGAAGATGAAGTTAGAGATTCCACAACTATTCCAACTACGACGCTTCAAGGGTCAAAACGCCAAGGGAAAAAAGCTGGAGAAGAGATTGAGACTTTGGAACTCGGTGCTCAATATGAGACTCAAGTACGAATTAGGAAATTGTCATCACCAGAACTTTACATATCAAGAGTATGGGCCATGGTCGTAGTTGCCGTTGGAATCACCGGTGTATTCCTTGCCCTCTACATGCTAGTTTATGTTCTTTTGAGGATGTGTGATGGAACCCTTCATGGAAATCAAGCCCTTGGAATCCTTCTTCTACTCTGTGTCATGTTACTCTATTCAACTGTTGTTCTATTCGTCCTACCCCCAAGTTCACTTCTCTGCACTCTTCGTATCTTCCTCCCTTCAACTGCTCTGACATTATCATTTGGTATACTCCTCCTCAAGGCCATGCAACTCCGATCGCTTGTATCGCTTGGCCTTGGTGGCCGTGTATCAGCTTTCAACCAATTCGTTACACTCTTATTCATAGTCGCTGTCCAGCTTGCTGTGAATCTCCAATGGTATTTAACACCCCACCCACCTGAAGTCACTCCACTTCGATTCTTAAACGACTGTTCGCATTCTCATGAAACGTACCTCCTCCTCCACTCATACGTGGGACTACTCATATTATTTGTCTTCCTCTATGGAACGTCTGTTTTAAAAATCAGACGGAATTACAACGAAGCCCGTTGGGTCACTATCACCGCTTTTCTAACCCTCCCTGTCGTCATTGGGTGGACTCTGGTTGTATATTTTGGACCACTCGAGTTCCAAGAACCAGCTGCCTCTATTACTTTTATCTCGATCGCTACTGTAATTCTCTTTTCTATTTTTATACCAAAGTTAGGTACGATTAGTCGCCAAAGTAGTTTAGTTAGACGAAAGCAAATCCTTCAACAACCACCTGGATATACTGGTTCTATTTCAACTATTTTCACAACGCTAAGTGATCGAGGTACTCTACAAAGTCACAATAAGCACAAAAATAGTCGTCATTTTCATCATAGTAGTTCTACAACACCAACTTATATATCAGCCCCACCCCCATTACCATATCCAACTCCACATCATCATCATCATCATAATGGAAAATCTGTTACGTACTCACCAAGGATAGCTACAAATATTTTTCATTCAGCATCAGCAGCCACTTCATTGGCTAGGAGTGTCTCTATGAAAACTCCACTCTACGAATCCAGTAGAGGAGCATATCCTTAATTCCCTTTCAATACTTAAAAATTATATAACGAAAAAGATAGAATTTAATTTAAGTTATTATGATAATAAATAAAATAAAAGTGTTTGTTGCAACATTGTCTTTTGTATTTAAAATACAACGTATAGAAAATACATTCAAAAGGAGTTTTGATAAGATTTTTTGATGATGGATGAGCAGCACCAGAAGTAGCAGCATCAGCATGCCCTCATTTTTCATATCACGGAGTCAAATACGGTTATGGACTTTAAAATATTTTCATCATTTCGACAAGACTCCAAGAATTCTTCCATGCTCACCATACCATCTCGATTCTGGTCCATTTTCTAGAAATCAATACATGAGTTTTTATAAGGATTGGATTGGATTTGAAAATTAGTTTTTAAAGAAACTCATTCTTGAAATTCTTAGAATTAATTCATCTTTCAAGAAATAGATTCGGAAATAAATTCGGATTTTCATCCGATGAATTTTTAATTGAACCTGGAAAATTCGATCCACTCGTTCTTGTACAGCACCTTCTTCGATCATTGGCTCGACACATGTTCCCATTAGCTCAAATACAGCGGTTACGATATCTTTCATTTCTTCCTTTGATATTTGGCCATCACCATTGATATCATAGAGACTGAATGTCCAACGGAGTTTCTCCTCAACAGTCCCACGAAGTAGAATAGAAAGACCCAATACAAAATCCTAGAAATAATAAACAATAAACGTAAATTTTAATTGATTTTTCCAAAACTTCACATTAGATCAAAAGAAAATGCAGCAATAGTCTACTTTATATAGCTGGGGATCGAAATGATAGTTTTAGGAATTAAACTAAAACTTTCATTGGAATCATAAACATTGGATATAATAAAATGAGTCTGTGGGATCATAATGAGATTTGAGTTGTATTAACAATTTATTATTGTTCATCTTCTTCCTTCCTTCCTTTGGTGTGTCTGTGTGTGATGATGCTGTTGTGGTGTGGGTTATTGGAAATATACTGTTGTTGGAATTTATCATTTGAGTGCCAACCCACCCTTTCCCACGGAGAAAGTCCTTTTGTTGTTCTCTTCTGCCCATGAAGATTGGATTGAGAATCCATTTAAAGAGAGGTCTCAATGGCTCTATTCCTTTTCAAAATGTTCAATCTTTCTTCTTTCAAGGAAGGAACCAATTCACCAAAACAACAATGAAAGACTTAATTTGATTCTGGAATTAATTTAATACTCTGACTTTTGTGTTTATCATCTCTTTTAATGTATACATTTTATTATTGTTTCAACGAAAGCTTTAAATTTTTCATTGCTCACGATAGCATATATAGTATAAAGGAAGAATAAAATTCGTAGTTTTAAAATTTAATACTGTGAGTTACAAAATAAAGAGTGTCAAGACCATATTTTTGTATTAAGGGTACGTCCAAATATAGGAATTTTCCTGTGAACAGGAAACATTTTTTAATAAAAAAAACTTTCAAAGAGTTAAAATGAAATTACATACATCCAATTCGTTAAAAAAATTACAGTTAATTAAATTTCAAGTGTAAGATTTTAATATTAGCTTTTGTTAAAAAAAATGTGTTTGAAAGAAGAAGAAGAAGAAAAGTTTTCAATTATTTTGACAACTTATGCTAATTTTACTTTCTCGAAGCAAAATAAAATCTCTTTAATCATAAAGAGTGAAAACTCTACGACACGACACAAGCATCTCGTATTGCAAAGAATTGGAGAAAGTTCTTGTACTAATGAAATGTATTGCTCTTAGCATTCCTCCTCATTTCTATTTATAGTACTTAGTTTCAAACTTTCATTTTTCCGAGTCTAGGATTTTTGTAAATGACAAACAAAGCCAAGGCGTATTAAACTTTTCAAAGTAGAGAAAACAAAGTTGAGGATTTATTTTTCGCATTGTATTTCGTTCACTTTTAGAGTGTCTATTTAATAATGCAGGAAATGTTTAGGATTAACTTGAGTATCAAAAACAACATTACACAAACCTTTCCTCATTTTAGATTATAATGCAACAAGTAGAATTTGGGATTTTAATCTCCTTTTTCGTTAGAATGAATTTTCATTGGACAATTCATTTCAAAGACACATTAAGAGTTTTAAAGCGCATATTATGATGAAAATTTTTAAAATGAAGTTTTAAATTTTTCTTTTATAATCCATCATAAGAAAAGTGACAAAGGTACGATAAGGATATCCTTACTGTAACGTACCCATCACAACTCTTTCATTCTCTTACTTTCACTTTCAATGGCGATAAAAATAAGGATGAGTGATTAATCTTCGAACGTAGAGTTATTGTTTCACAATGAGCTTTTTTTAGAGAATGATCTCTTGATGAACGACTGTAATTATTCATTTGAGAAAAGTAAAAGAACTTACTTCGAAGCTGATGAGTCCGTTTCGACTATGGTCCAGAGCATTGAAAACGTAATGGGCGTAGTGGCCACTGTTTGCTAGACAGATAAAAAAAAATAACAAATCCTTTTTAGCTAGAGAAAACTAATGGTAAGAGGAAGTGAAAGTGGAATGGGAGTGAGTGATTCCCAAAATAAACAAAAAATATGAACATAAACACTTTCCCTTCCTCATCTTCTTATCATCATCCCTTTCATTTTTTTTTGTCTTTTTCGTTCTATAATAATAATGGTCCCCTTTATGTTGTTCCAGAAGACTGTAATAATGTAGCTCAAGATTATTACAGAATGTCATTTAAGCCAATAACAGGGATTAATGCTTATATTTAACCTACAAAACACAAACTACGTATAAAACTGATACAAACCATATTTATTGCTCTTTCATACAGACGATTACTTTATAATATTTAAAAACATAAAATCAAAAGGAAATAATATACTTTAACTAAAACCGATGATAAAAATATTTTATTTTAACAAGTTTAAAAGAAAGAAAGGTTGCAATTGCAAATTTCAATTTAGCCAAAATTAGCTATTTAAGTTATTAAATAAACCGTACAACAGTATTATGCATAACCGACGAAGTTTAGGTATATAGCTTGTTGAGCTTAATCGTTTCTACAACTTTCACTAGTGAAAATCGTCTCTACTACTTTCACTAGTGAGAATCGTCTTTACTACTTTCACTAGTGAAAATAGTCATTACTATTCTCAGTAGTGAAAGTAGTAGTGAACAGTGAGTCCTTGGGCCCTTAGAAGAAGTCGTTGGCATCCGTTAACTCGTTCTTGAGTTATCGTGATGACGGACGGACGGACGGACAGACGGACTTTTAGATCGCATATACCGACTTCGTCGGTTAATAAAGTTTATTTTTTTTTAATCTTTAATTTTTTCAACACCGTACTAAAGTAATCTATTATTAGTATATTTTCATAGGAAAATGTCATCAAAAGCTTCATGAAGAAAACAATTTAATTTACCTCCTTGAGGAAAGAACTGGGCATATATTTCTCGAAAAGTATTCTCTTGAACTATTCCTGATGGACATTCGGCTTTGAAACCACGATAAATTCGTTTAATTTCTGGTTCTGAAAATCTCGTAAGACGACAGAGAGCTTGAAGACTTTCCCTCGGTCTGTAACGTGGTTGACTCTCACTCTCATCCAATTCTGACTCTAAAAATGTAAAATAAACATCAAATAAATTATGCAAATTATTTTGAATTTGGAATCTATTGTCAGTTGATTCAAAATTTTCATAAAGCCAAAGGCTATACTTTGCTTTGGAATAGAGAGAAAGTTAAAATTAAGTTTAGAAAGTACAATGTTACAAAATGAGATTATGAATAATTTTCACCTAGTGCAAACTTAACTCCTGTCCAAGCATGTTTGACAAAATCCCAAAATCGTGTATAAATAGACTTCGGTGGTCGACTACGGTTATGTCGTTCTTTGAGTGTCGTTGGTGTTTCTGCAGAACCCTGTGTCTGAGGTGTTGGACGATGAGTGTGATGAGATGATGGATGCGGATGAGACTGGACTCTCCTTGTCTTTCCATGATCTGATGTAGTCTGTACCATTCCATACATCTCGCTTCATTGATTACTTTCTTCAAAAATCTTTCTGTGAATCCAGGACTACCACGTTTTGGACTTAAGAAAATCTTTTCAAAGGTTTTTGTAAGTTCAAACCTAAAAACAATTTCAAGATTTGTTTATTCTCTAAGTCTTTCGTGGTTGTGAAATAAGGTTCCATGAATATCAAACAGGGAAAAGCCTCTTCTTCATGTCACATAGAAAACATGGAAATTGATTCAAGTGGAACGTTATATTCCTCTTCTGGTTTTGAAAGTCTTGACAACATCATTTTATTCTCTTCAAGGAAGGAAAGAAGGAATATATGCATAGTTACTCACTCTTAGTTTCCTTTTTGTTTCTATTCAAAAAAGGGATCTCATTATTATATAACAAACGACTTGATTGTCCAAAACTCTTTTCAAAAGAAAAATTTGTATAGCCAGTTAGAGATGATAGAAAGGGTATTAATGAAGAAAAGAGGATATACGAAGGTCATTACGATTTCTCTCGACGTAATTAATAATAACTTAATTAGAAGCTAAGGGAATTGAGGGAGCCAGCCACAAGGAAGATCCTATTCTCTTGAAATATTGGTTAAATTTCATGATGAATAAGATTCTTATTTCAGTGAAGAAAGTCTTACTTTTCTTTCACTCTTGTTTCTAATTCTCTATTCCATTCCATACCAACCACACAATTTACGTCTAGCTTTTCTCTTAAGCAGATGTTCTTTCCCAGTAGTAACTCTTACTCATTTCTAACTCTAACAAGATAAACTTTCACCATCTTTTTCCCTGCCATGAGATAAGATAAACTGTACTGTGTCTGTGTGGTTCGGTATATTTTTAAGAAAAAGCGCAACAAGTGGACCCATGTATCAAACTACCCATAATCATATCGTTTTATTATCATATTGATTTATTTGTATTATTACATAAAATTTACAATCTATCACTAAAATAACGAGCAACTACAGAACTATTCATGCAAACTCAAAATGCTTCCTCCGCTTGCTTGAGAGAAAGAGAAAGCGGAACGCAGAAAACAAAAGAAAGTAACTCATTATTAAGGATTGAGTGAAAGTTTTTTTAATTAATGAATGAAGTTCGTAAAATGGAGAAAAAATTGGTTGGAGAAAGTAAAAGTGAATTTTTGGATTAAAATTCTATGGTAAAGTACTTACAATGTTTGATGCTATTACGAATGTGTTAGATTATAAAATTATTGCCATGTTTTCTTCAACCATAACGTAAAGCTTCAATTAAGGTTAAGGTGACATTAGAAATTAAGTTTCCGGGGGATGAGTTAAAGTATTAACTCTAGGCGGGATACTACATTATCATCATCATCATCATCCTCAGCTTCAGCTTCCCACTTTCTCCTCTCAATTCAAAAAATACGAAAATATGAAACGACATCGTCGTCGTCGTCGTAAGAATCTAAACAGGATATGAGACTCTAACCAACAAACTACCCCTCCATGCCGAAGTGTAGCAACTAAATCCAAACATAGAAAAGTAAAAGCAATCTTAAATATTTTAGTAGAGGTTGTAAGTTAAGATCAAATCCTCTTGAATCAAAATCCATATTTTGATTTTGACTTTCTGAAAACGAGTTATAGTCATAGCCACAGCTTTGTGGTCTACCAGTTTGCATACGCCAAGAACTCCACCAATCCAGTTACAGATTTTCTGAAAACAAAATGAAAATTTCGAAGTTTTGGATTTTGATCTTTGATGGATGGCAATAAGAGACGGAGGAGGTATTGAACGCAGGATGCTCTCCTGTTCGTCTTCTTGGAATTCCAAATGATAGGGATATTCTATTTCTTAAAAATTTAAAACTAGAGAAACTTTTAAAATTGAAATCATAATTTTGGAAAATGAGAAGTAAACATAATGAAAATATTTTTTACTAATTAAATTAAGGAGTACATAAAGAAGCGTTAATCAAAACTATGAAAATCAATAATGATAAAAACATGTGCATCACAATAACAAGGAGTAAGATTAGACCTGTTTATGAGTATGAGTATGCATATGTTTATAAATCTTACGCAAGCCACGCCTCCTTGCTTTATAAAAGAGGAGATACGCATACACATAAAGCAAACCTGACTTATAAATTCATTTTATACACAGTTCATAAGTCAACTGGTAAAAGAAGAGAAGGAGGGAAAATCTCCTTCTCCTCTCTCAATCTTCTCTCGCACTCTCAACTAGTTCCTTTTTTCCTAAAAAAGGAATACTTTTAACGAAAAAGATTACCACAAGGAACATTTAATTTTACTTTGATGAGACAAAAATTCATCAAACATTTCGAAATATCAATCAAAAATATCAATTAATCAAATTAAATGTTACCTTGTAGCGGCACTCTTAAGTTCATCTCAGTGCTATAAAGTTCATGAAATCTAACTCTCAACTCACTTGGTGTATGCATATGAAGAAACTTATGCGTATAAACCTTACACTACGCATACTCATATTCATACGCAAGTCTAATCTTACTCCTCAATATAAATATTATAAAAATTTCAATAAATTTAATTAAAATCATGGCGAACATTTTCACTTGTGAACCAGATCAAATATTCTTTCTTCAAAACAAATACAGAACAAAAACTCGTTTTATCTTCAATGCGATAATTTACTTTTAAAAAACAACATGCAAAGGGGTGGGTGGGCTATCAGGTGAAATCCGAGAAAACAAAATCCGAGAATTATAAAATCCGAGAATGCAAAATCCGAGAACACGCAAAATCCGAGAATATACAAAATCCGAGAATCCGTGACTTTTTAATGAAACTCTTGAAGATACATGAAAATAATCTCTACTGCACAAGGTGGGATTAAGCTTGTTAGGTTAGTCACGCAACAATCTCAAGTGCACAAGGTGTGATTTCGGATTTTGCACATTCTCGGATTTTGTAATTCTCGAATTTTGTATTCTCGGATTTTGTTTTCTCGGATTTTGTTTTCTCGGATTTCACATGGAAGCGTGGGTGGGACACAACGACGCCAGCAACCAAACCCCGTATCCTGCAATTACCTACTATGGTTAAGCATTCTTAAATCTATTATTTAGCGTTAGGAAACGTATAATTATATATGGCTATAAACTCAGTTTAAAGATAATCTTAGTATTTTTAATTAATTTCTAAATTTATAGATGAGGATTGTATCGATGTAAAAGACATGAGTTTTGTAAAGGCGAAAATTCAAAGTTTTAATTTTCAATATAAGTTCGGTATTTTATTGAGTAGCGAAAGCTACTTTATGTGATGCAACTTGTCCGTCTGTGCGTAAACAAATTTTCTGTATAACTGTTCAACATTTCTGGAATCTGTTTACACAGGAAGAAAGGTCAGATCATAAGTAACAACACTAGTGATTTTCAGCCACTCATGACCCTTCCTTCCTGTTCAACGAGAGGTCATAGGTACAGATCACAAGCGGTACGGTGATGAAAATTATGGACGACTAAAAGCATAACGACGGACGGATCACAGCGCTGCTTTCATTACTTTGTTGCGTTTTCATGCTTTTGTTTTGAGGTATTGCAATTTTATTAACCGACGAATTATGGTATATGCAGAGAGTTGTTATTTGTTTTTTTTATTTATAAATAAATTTTTTCTAAATAGAAAATGGTTGCTATTAACAACTGTCTGGGTATATGCGATTTAAAAGTTCGTCCGTAACTCATGCGAGTAACAAATCTTAGTATGTAAGCATTTGAGGTCATAATTGAGTTCAAGTTCAAAAAATGAGGAAAATCGGAGCAGTCCTTTCCTTAAGGGACTTCTGATAAGGGCCCAAGCAAAATGTTTGGATTTTTAACTACTACTTTCACTATTTCACTAGCAAAAGTGGTATAGACTATTTTCAGTTGTGAAAGTAGATTATAAACTTTGGATAATACTTTTGTGGGGTTTATTTCTTATTAAAATATTAATAAATTGAATGATTGATGAGTGTATTATTATTTAATGAAGGGAAGATTATAGTAATTGAGTTTACTATTTTTGTATTATTGATATGGTGGGTGTTTGATAGAATTGAGGAGTATAATATATTTTAGTTATATGGAATTATTTTGTATTGAAGTGTGTTTTGTAGGATGGGTCAAAGAATATATATAAGTATAATTTAGGATGGGAATAGGAATATTTTTTTTATATTATCGATTTCCAGGTGAGTGGATACACCTGGACATTTTTTATTGATGGATTTTCTTTTTCTCCTCACCTCATCTAAAGTCTAAGTCTAAGAGTAAAGTAAAAGGAAAAGGACCGAACCCTCAACTCAGTCACTATCAGTTTTACTTTAACTTACAAAGTGAAAGGATCAACGAGAATTTTCTCTTCCTTCCCTCAATCAATCAAAATCAATCCCCCCACAAATCATTTAACAAGGTTTTTTATTTTATTTCTCCTCTTATAATTAGGGACCAATATAGTTTCTTTTATAAAAAAAAGTTGAATATTTTTATAAGTTTGGGTAAGTATACACCATTATAATATTTTTTTAAAAATGCCAAAAGATTAATTTTGTATAAGATCCAAAAATATCATGGATAAAAAAGGATAGGAAAAAATAAAAAAAAATAAGAGAAAGTTTTTGTATTGTAAATAAAACAAGAATAAGGGAAAGAATGAAAGTAAGAAGAAGAAAGGAAAGGTAGAAAAGTAGACTTCATTTTTAATTCATCCCCTTTTCTCTTTATATGTCTTGTTTTCTGTTTTTTGGACTCCATTTTAATTAGATTCAACTAAAATCAATATTACACCTTTTCCCCTTTTGCTCATCCAATCCATATGGATTATATACATACATCAACCCTTTTTAAGAAATAATTTACTCCCTTACAACAAACAAAATTCAGAAATTATTGATTTATCTTCTTTTTTTTCTTTATGTTTATTCAAACTCTATTTTTAGGATTGGAACCAAAAACTAAAATTTAACACAACAAAAAGTAAAAGGGGAAAAGAAAAAAGAAGAAGTTTGTATTGGAAGTGAATAAAAATGAGTGGAATTGGACGTGCAGAATCAACAGAAAATCTTCTTGGCCCAGAATCAGCCAATTTCCCATCAACATCTGCATCTGCATCATCCCAAAATAAAAGAATACCACTCGCATTATGCTCTCAACAGACAGCAATATCATCAACTCCTGTAAAAATTATTATTTTCTTTTTATTTTTTGTATATTTATTATATTATTAATATAATTTTAGGGTGCATCAATATCTGTTGATGATTGTGTTAATATGATATCAACTGATGAAGAATTGGATACAACAACAGTCGTATTAGTACCAGGAGGAGGTGGAAGTGGTGGTGGTGGTGGTGGAGCAGGACGTAATTCAGAATCCACTCGAAGTGTACCAGAATTAGAACTTCATAATAGAATAAAAGATCAATTACAATCTTCAAGTGTACCAAGTACTGGAATTACAGGAATAGGAATAGGAATTGGTGGAAGTGGAGGTAGTGAAGTATTTTGTAGTTCATGTAAAAGACATAAATATTTAATACCACATCAAAAAAGGAACCCCGCCCATTGTTCACGTTGTGAATCAACAAATATTGGATATACTTGTGACTGTATATCACGACATCCATCAAAAGATAGTATTAGATCAATACATGTACATGAATCTTCTTCTATTCATCAACCAATTGTAATTACACCAATAAGGAGACAACATTCACAACCAGAATCAACATGTTTATACTGTCAAACACATCCGTAAATAATATCAATATTATTTATTAATTTATTATAAAATATTATAATTATTTTTATAGTTCAACATCATTACGTCAATTAAGAGATGGTGGTGGAAGTGAAGGAATTGCAGGAATAGCTGCTGATTCATTAAGAATAAATGGTGCAATACGACAATTTAAACAAGTAAATTAATATATTTTTAATATTAAAAATGTGTGTAGTTTTTGTCCTTTGTAAAACTTTTTTCTTCCATTTTTTTCTCTTTCTCTTTCGTGTGTTTTCTTGTAAATTTTATATTTTAGCATACTTTGCTTCTTAACCCTTTAACACTTGCTGGAAATGCTGGAATGAGGAGAGCTAAATTTACAGCAAGGAGAGCTTATACAACGGAACCATCATCAGCCATTGCCATTGCGCATCAACAACATGAAGAAAAAGGACACAAAATGGTTCGCCCCCAAAATTTATTTTTTAACAACACTTTCACCCATTTCTGCTTTCACTCACATAAAAATACACGCTTTCACCCAACCTCCCTTTTCCCTATCCCTTCCCTTTTCTTTTCTTTCTCTTCAAGGTCTCTTCTTTCTCTTTAGGTATATCATTATATTGGAGAAAGTTCTTAGTTTAAGTAAAGTAAGAATAGAATAAGAGAAAGAAGGAGTAAAAGGAGAGACTTTTAATTTATTAATATATTGTGTTATATACATTATAATATTATTAATAAATATTTATTTAATATTATTTTATAGTTAAGGAATAATCCAGATCCAAGTACAAGTAGTGGAATGGGAATGGGATTAAAAGGAATAGGAGTTGGTGGTAGTGGGATTGGAATTGGTGGGGGAGGAGGAGGAGGTGGTGGAGATGGTGGTGATGAAGATGCTGCATTAGTTGGAATATCATCAGAATATCCTAAATATTCCAATGAAGATAAAAGAAAATCCTCAGCACATCTTGGATTAGGGATGGGTCTTAAACATAAACCAAATGTTGGTTATCGATTAGGACGAAGGAAAGCATTATTTGAAAAAAGGAAAAGGATATCAGATTATGCTCTTGTAATGGGTATGATTGGAATTGGATTGATGGTCTTAGAAAATGAATTATCATCAGCACATGTTTATGAAAAAGTAAGTTTATTTATTGATTAATTGGATTTGGGTGGAGTTGGATTAGGAAATAGTAAAGAAATAAATGAGAAGGTGTTGTTAGGTAATAATTAAGTTTTGATTATACAATTGATTTTATTGATTTAGACGTCTTTCTATTCAACTGCTATAAAAACCCTTATTTCAGTATCAACATTAATCCTTGTTGGACTTATTGTTGCATATCATGCATTAGAAGTACAAGTAAGTTAAAATATATAAATAAATTATTAATAATTAAAATAATATAATTTTATTTATTTTTTAGTTATTTATGATCGATAATTGTGCAGATGATTGGAGGATTGCAATGACTTGGCAGAGGATGTCACAGATAACATTAGAATTAATGATATGTGCTGTACATCCAATACCAGGACGATATTATTTTATATGGACAACTAAATTAGCAAATACTGTTGGAAATCCAACCATTATTAAAGTAAATATAATATTTTTATTATTTATTTTAATTAAAACAAATATATAAATATAATATTAATTTAATTTAAGGAAGTTCCAATTGATGTAGCATTGAGTTTACCAATGTTTCTTCGTCTTTATTTAATTTGTCGTGTGATGCTCCTTCATTCTAAATTATTCACAGATGCCTCTTCAAGAAGTATTGGAGCACTTAATAGAATTAATTTTAATACAAGGTTAAATTTTAAATTAATAATAAATAATTTATTTAAAATATAACATAAATATATTTTATAGATTTGTTTTAAAGACATTGATGACAATTTGTCCAGGTACTGTACTACTTGTATTTATGGTATCACTTTGGATGATTGCATCATGGACTTTAAGACAATGTGAAAGGTAATTAGTATATAAATAACAAAATATTGCTTTTTGCTTTTAAATCCCTCTTCTTTTTTATCCCTAATTTAATATTAAATTACAATTATTTTATTTGTAATTTAATAAATATAAAATATAATTAAAACCAAATGCTTTTGAGTGTTTTAAAGCCCAGGGTCAGAGTTCCTCCTTTTATTTTATTTTTTAAGAATACAAAAATTGAATGTTTTATTATTTTTAATGTGCTTTTATTAAATTGATGTTACCTTTTAATTATGCAAAAGTAATTTATTATATTCGTCGTTTACTTTTATTATCCTTAGTCGTCGTTGTATCGTCGTTGTTGTATTAGAATAATTAAAAGATTTAATTTAATACAAATTTTAATTTTAAGGCATCATGATGAGGACAACCATGCAAATCTATTAAATAGCCTTTACTTGGTCGCAGTTACATTTTTATGTATAGGATACGGTGACATCGTACCTAATACATATTGTGGGAGGGGTATCTGCATTTCATGTGGAATGATGGTAAGTAGTTGTAGTTATATTAATCAACAACAAAAGTAGAGGATGGAGGAGGATATATTTATAATATTAGGTAGATTAGATAGGTAGGAGGATATTTATTGATTTTTATAACTCTGACACTGGTCTTTTAACATGCGTAAAAACCCTTTTATACCAAATATAAAATTGCATTTAAATAAATAAAATAAATAGGTTATATATTTAGTTAATGTATTAAATCATAGGTATCATGATACAGATCACATACAAGTAGACTGGCTTTGGGTAACTGCTGTTACTGTAAGTTATAACAATTATATAAATACATACACTGTGTATTGTATAGAAAAGAAGAGAGATTGAGAAATATTAGTTATAATTATTTTTAGTTTTTATCAATTGGTTATGGTGATGTAGTTCCGTCCACTTATTGTGGTAGGGGTATTGCAGTTCTTACTGGACTTATGGTAAAATATTTATATTATAAATATTTATATTTTAAAACATAAATATAAAATATATATCTCCTCCCTCCTCACCCACAAAATCTTATTTTATCAAAATATTAACATAATATTAATATATTTTATAAAAGGGTGCTGGATGTACAGCTCTGCTTGTTGCAGTAGTTTCTAGAAAAATGGAACTAAGCAGAGCTGAAAAACATGTACATAATTTTATGATGGATACACAACTTACAAAAAGGGTAATTTACTTACACCTTATTTTTAAAGTCCATATTTTAAATTTATAATATTTTAATAAAAAAAATATAGCTCAAAAATTCCGCAGCAAATGTACTTCGAGAGACATGGTTAATTTATAAACATACAAAATTAGTTAAAAGAGTAAATCCATCGAGAGTAAGAGCACATCAGAGGAAATTTCTACTTGCAATATATGCGTAAGTTAAGAGTTTATTTTGTATATGGATATATTTAATTTATATTATATTATATATATTTATATAATAATTAGACTTCGTAAAGTTAAAATGGACCAAAGGAAGTTAATGGATAATTCAAGTACAATAACTGATATGGCTAAAGTAAGTATTTATTTAATATATTATATAATTTAATAATATTAATTGAAAAATATAGACACAGAATACAGTATATGAGATCGTAAGTGATTTAAGTGGACGACAAGATCATTTGGAAGATCGACTGAGTAGAATAGAAGAGAAATTAATATTATTTAGTGAAACAATAGAAGGATTACCTAATTTATTAAGTGGAATAATTGGAAGAAATCCATCACAAACTAATTTATTAAAACCACCAACCCCAACACCTTCAAATCCAACACAAAATACAACATCAACTTCAACAAATCAACAAAATAAAACCCTTGGACTTCCAATTAATAAATAAATAAAAATAATAAAAATATGGGATCATTCACAATCAATCACCACCACATTATATTCATATTCATTATATTAATTTAGTCTAAAATAAAATAATTCATTTAATTCTTTAGTTTTATTTTGAGTATTTTTCAATTTACATTCTCACACAATAATAATAATTAATTAATTAATTTATAATGGAATTACATGATTCTAAATGGAATGTTAGTATAAATTAAAATAAATAAAATAAAATCAATTTAAAAAAAATTCAATGCGGTGGGTGGGTTTAAAGGGAATGTAATCTAAATTAACTAATTTCACAACCTTTTCACAAGATTTTAAAAAGAATTATCTTTTTCATGTAAAATCTCAAAAAGAATTTTGTTATTTTATGTTTGTAATGCTACATTAAGTTCACGATGAATAGCCAATAATTCTTGAATTTTTTCAGCTAATTGTGAATTAAGTGCTTCGAGTACGCGTCTCTGTGAATCCTGTGCTCCCATTGCTGCCTCTAATTGAGCTTCAGCACTTGCTAATGCTCCACGTACACTATCCATCTCCTAATAATAAAAATATAATCATTCATATCAATTATTTTAATTTAAATTATCCCTTACTATTGAATCACTTGGATTTGTTATATTTTTATCCTTTAAAAGTTTTAATTCTTCTTCTTTTGATTTTAAAGTATTTTGTGCTGTTTCAATTTTCTCTCGCATTAATCCTAATTCTTTACGAAGTTCAACAGCAGCATCTGCAGAACCACTTGCTGCTTCGGCTTCCAATGCACGTTGTTTCAATCGTTGATTTTCTTCTTTATACCCACTAAAAAAATAGGATTATATACAATAAATTAAGATTTACTCTTTAGTTTATGAAAAATATAATATTACTTGAGTTGTCTCTGCCATTGATCAACATTTGCTTTACTCTCCGTCAATGCTGCTGTGAGTCTTGTATTATTTGTTGTTAATGTAGCCAATTCAACTTCCCATTTTTTAGCATTAGCACAACTAAAATTAAAAAATAATTAATTATAAATTATATTATATTTACATAAATAAATAATTTACCTTTGTGCTAATGCTAATCTTAATCTTTCATTTTCATATTTAAGTCCTGATTCTGTTGATTTATCTCCTTTAGGTCCTCCTCCTCCTACAATACCACCACCCCCATGTTTAGGACTTTCACCAGGTGGTAAATGAGATCCAGTAGAAGGTGATACACCAGATAAACTTTGACTTCGTATATGTGCTACAACTCCTTTGTTTGAATTATTAGCATTGGGTTCATTTGAATTAACATCCTCTCTTCCATAATTACCACCTTCTGGTGGTGGGATTGGTATATTTGGTGCATTTGAACTTCCATTTGAACCACCACCACCACTTCCACTTCCACTTCCTCCTCCACTTTTAACTTTAGTTGCTTCTTTTACACTCACAAATTCATCAATAAATCTATTTAATTCTCCTTCAGATGGAAATCCAAGTCCATAAACAGTATTTGCTCGTACATCAGACCATTGACCAAACTTTTGACTTGTTTTTGTAAATGTCATTGATGGAGTTACAGTTGAATTAATAACAGCCTAAAAATATTATATTATTTATATAACTCAATAATAAAATATATTAAATATATTTAACCTTTGTTCCTTCTACTGAGATAATTCTGTATAATTGTCTGGATGAATCATAAAAGAATGATACAGGAACAGCAACGGATGATGCTGGTAACCAGGATCTCTTTGTACCAGGGTCAATATGAAATACGTGGGCTTTACAAGTAAATATTGGAGATTCACTATACAAAATATTATATTATATATTTTATTAATTACAAGCATTGGTTGGTACTATACTTACCCCATTCCTAATTATAATTATAGTAATACAATACAATACAATCAATCCAATCTTAAATCTTGTATAATTTAGTCAAGATGCCAGCCAGGAAGCAGCCGCAGTCAGTCAATGTTATCAAAGCTGGAAGATCATTATTTAAGATCCCAAATATTTGAATATACGTTAACTATTGCTATTATGTGTTGATTTGATTTTATAACTTAACAATATAAATTGATGGAATTGAATAAATATAAAAATTAGGAGAGGAATTTGCGGAATGTAAAGATGAAAAAGGGAGGTTTGTTTAATAAGGACACACTAAATTCTTACATAGAAACTTATATTGACTTCTCTAAGAAATATAATGGTAAATAATCTTGTGTACCAAATATATTAAAAATATTCACATATAATTAATATTCACAGAGTTTTTGTTTATATTCTTTATATGTTCAACACCCGTAATGACTTATATCACAAGTAATGTTAATATTAATTTATTAAATTGGAAATGAAAATGAGTAAAGTTTTTAGTGTATCCATTTCTAGAAAGTTGTTTTTTTTTAGTGAAAGGAAAAAAAGGAAGGGTGAGAAAGAAGAGTTCATTTCGCGCATTCTCTTATCTCATCAACAACCATCATCCTTTTGTTTTCTTCCTCATTCAATCTCGTCATCGTCGCTTTCTTTCAATCAATCGTCCACTTTCTCCTTGGTTGAGGAATTTTTAATACTGTGGAAATGAATATATGAGGAATATGGTTTTATAATACATTAAATTTTCTCAAATGTTTCCACTTAATTTGAATGTAATCCAACATTCAATTAAATATAATAAATATTTGTATATGGATGAAGTAGTTGCCCCTGTGGCCTAATGGATAAGGCATCGGTCTCCTATATAAGAAGAGGGATAACCGGAGATTGCGAGTTCGAGTCTCGCCAGGGGTAATTCAGTATATTTTTCAATCGTATATTTTTTAAAAATAATTAATTGGAAAAGGAAATTTTATTTTAACAGAAAAGAAATAACATGTAGCACTCGGGCGAAAAAGGTTATCCGTAATTTTTTAAATCGCTTAGAAACTGATTTGTTTACACAATTCCAAACAAAATTTAAAAATAAGACTTTGAAAGTATGTTACCGCCAAATTTAAATCTTAAACAAAAGTTCATCAACCTTAACATATTATTATTCGATTTAAATTGAAAATTTAATTAATTAATCATGAGCAGCGGGTTTAAATTGAGTGAATCAAAGCTAATCAAGTTAAACAAAGGAAAGCGGCGTCCGAATAAATTAAATAAGGACCTGGATACAGTGGCTAAAAGGAGAAAATCTGCTGGACAAAGCTACGTAGGCAGAAATGTTGTGTTCCATGGTGCTATTCCTCAACCAAGTGTAGTAAGTCGTAAAATTTTATATTGTAATTATTAAGAAGGTATTTACGCATTTTTACGTTTAATTTTTTTTCAGGCTAAATTTTGTCCCCCAAGCTGCAATTTACGGTCTTGTACGATGACAATTCAAAATAAGCAAGATATCTTTCGTCATTTTCGAGGATTAGGTGACCATTCGGCTCAAAACAGTTTTATAGCACGGTGTATTGATGTTCAAGTTCCAACAAAAAGACGAATCAATCAAGCTATAAGTAGAGTTAGAAACGTTTATCAGTACACCTTATCAAATGCTGATGGGACTAGGAGACAAGTCTGTAAGTCCACACTAGCCAATACTCTTGGAATTACTTATCGTCGGATCCAATGTGTCGCTAAAAAATTAACATCCGGACAATTATCAACTGATGATGGCCGAGGACTTCATGCAAATCGCCCGAATAAAATTACAAATTTGATTAAAGTCGCAATAAGAAACCACATTCTACAATTTCCAACGTACGATTCTCATTATGGGCGCATGGGGGCCCCACCAAACACCGTTTATTTGGAACCTGGGACAACAGTTACAAAAATGCTGGAGTTATTTAATTTAGAACAGACAAGACAGGGCCTTCCGAATGTCAAGCGTAGGACTTACGAGGATATATTTAAATCAGAATTTAAACACATCAAGCTCATGCGCCCGAAGGTTGACACTTGTACAATCTGTGATAAGTTTAAATCTCAAATTAAGGATGCAACAAACAGAGAAAGAGTGTCATTGGTTAATGACAGGGATGCACACCATGAAAATTGGAATCACTCTAATACAAGCTACAAAGATGACAAGTTGAGAGCCGCAATGGATGCCTCCTACGTGGTGTTAACTTTGGACCTGCAGCAAGTAACATTCACTCCAAATCTAAAACATAATGAAAGCTTCTACTTGCGCAAACTTTCCAATTACAATTGTGGGATCGTGAGAGCTAACGACAGGTCAATGACGTGCGTTCTCTGGAGTGAAATAGAGGGTAAACGTGGCTCAAACTCGGTAAGGCAAATAAAACCTTAACCTCTAAAAGTATTTATTTATTTTAATTTTTAAGGTTTCTTCTGCACTTTACAAATATATCACGACAAACTACAATCCAAATACAATTCCGAAGGAACTGATCGTGTGGTTCGACCGATGCATAGGACAAAACAATAATAGCATCGTCCTTTTCACCCTGATGAAATTAGTCAACCTGGGATATTTCACAGGAATAACTCAAAAATTTTTCACAACTGGCCATAGCTTTAATGATTGTGATCGAATGTTCGGAAACATTGAGAAATTACAACGAATTTCCAGTATTCTCGTGCCAACTGATGTGGATGGAACGATTACGAATGCTGTAAAAAACCACCAAATTCAAGCTATGCGCATGCGCCAAGACGAAATCCTTGACTTTCTAACAACGAAAAGTATCAACATGCAATTTCAGCGAGGATTCCAGATTACTAAATTTATGAGCTTCCAGTATCTTGCGTTAAATCCAAATAATCTACACTGTAAAAGAAGTCACGATCCT
This sequence comes from Friesea truncata, assembly GCA_034699725.1. NCBI lineage: Eukaryota > Metazoa > Arthropoda > Collembola > Poduromorpha > Neanuridae > Friesea > Friesea truncata. The sequence goes on from JAQGCN010000240.1 coordinate 27,326, forward strand.
GCAGTAAGACTTTAAAAGAAATTAATGTAGAACGAATCTAAGTTTTTTTTCCATTATTTTTGCAGGAAAATTCAACAATACAAAATATTCGCCTTAATGTGAATGCTCCACTTCCTCGTCCTACGTTTAACCAAATGATCAAAATTCCAGCTCCAAAACTTGTGGATTTACAAAAACTAATGGTTGTACTTAATGGTGAAGCATACGCATTTTACGATACCCTTATCCAAGAGCAAAGGTTGTTACCTTAAATTCGATTCAACTCAAACCTTAAATTGCTTTACAAAAATCCAGTTAAATTAAGCTCACAAATAAAATCCAGAAATATTTTTTTCAGCGCAAAATTATCAATTGCCAAAGTTTAAATTATTTGGATGGCGCTAATATATTAGATTTTTTAGGATGAATTGATTTTAAAAAATCTTCCTTAGCGACGTAATAAAATTTACGGATAGCGTTTTTCGCCCGAGCCCCATAATTGTGTAATAAAGAATTTAATTGGAATGTTTTACCATAACAATGAATTTTCATTTTTTGTTTATTCTTATAAACAAACCAAAAGATATAAAGTAAACTTCATGATTACTTAAAAATGTATATGTTATATTTGATTTTTATTATTTATACTAATATTCCACCTCATGGAGGTCAAATACCACCTCCACCTTCTCAATCTCCGCCCGATGCCTATGCTGGATTAGGTGATATTTGTCTAGAAGGAGAAACTCAAAATAAATGTAATTGTATTGTATTATTTTTCAAATATTTAATTATATATGATGATTATGTCTTAGTTATTTGTAATCCACATATGAATTTAACATGTATTGATGGAGTTTGTGATTGTAAATCTGGATTTATGCCTAATGAAAATTGTGAATGTCATTCAAACTACAGGAAATACGGTGAATCTTGTCGTAATGATGATGATGAATCTGTAATAGCTTTTACGAGTAAATATATTAAATATATTGAAAAACGTTAATGATTATTTCTTATGTTGTTTGATTGAATATTTTTTGTGTATAAGGTTGTGATGCTGAATTGAATTTATATTGTGATAATGGTATTTGTTTATGTTTACCAAACTACATTTCATCTGGTGTAGGATGTATTCCAGGGAATGGTGTTTACGGTGATGAATGTGATATTGAATACGAAACTGAAATTACTCAAAATTTGGATAATACAAAAAGAAAAAAGAAGAGATCGATTCCTTTTGATGATAAAGAATTTGAAGGATTAATATCTTCGCCTGAATTTAAAAAATGGGAAACAAATGTCAGTAAAACAACAACAACAACTACAACTATTTCAGCTCTTGGAAAAAGTGGAAATGAAGATAATAATACAGATAATTTTTTATTTTCTCGTCATCCTATACGATGTAATCCAAATAATATTACATTTAAAATCACAATCACAACAACACCGGATATCCCAATTATTCTTCAAAATAAATTAAATCAAAAAAAGAATGGTAAAATACAATGATGGAAATTTATAATTAATTATGCTTAAATATTTTTTTTCTTCATAGGTTGTAATCCATCTCTTAATTTGAGATGTATGGAAGGGATTTGTATTTGCAGTAAGAAGCATGAAAGGGAATCTGAATTTGGAAATGGATGTAAACTTAGTAAATTATTATCATGTAAAGATGATAATGATTGTTACAGTGGATCTTGTGTAGAATTCAAAGGAAAACATGGAATAGATGAAACATTCTGTTCAACAGCACACAATATACTATATTCCATTATATTAATTTATATATGTATTATATTTATAATTTATATCAATTAAAATAAATTTGTTGTTTTCATATCCTTTAATATTTATTCAACCATAGCTATATCGCCATCTATGAACAAATCATTCATTTAACATAAATTGAGTTTCAAAATATAAAATTAAGGAAGTTTTTTTTAAAGCGACGCTCCCATTTTTTTTAAATTTAATTTCAATATTATTTATTTATCTCCTTAGATTTACTTCACTTCCGGTTGTCACTCATTCCATCCATCACTTCAGACTTCACAAAAATCCAGTTCCAGCTCTTTCTTCATTCGTCATCATCCTCACCTCATTCATCCCATTTTTCCATTAAAATTAACTTAAGTTCTTCCTTAACTTAATTAAAAATGGTAATTTATAATTAATATTTTGTATATTTGTATTTTTAATATTACTAATAATATATGTATTATATTTAGAGTGAAAAACAATTGGATTCAGCATTGGATTTAATGCGTCGTCTTCCACCACAACAAATTGAAAAGAATTTAAGTGATTTAATTGATCTTGTACCAAATCTTTGTGAGGATTTATTATCATCTGTTGATCAACCACTTAAAATTGCACGAGATAAAACATCAGGAAAAGATTATTTACTCTGTGATTATAACAGAGATGGAGATTCATACAGGTAAAAATATATTAGATATTTATTATTTTATTTATATATAAAATAATTAATAATCTTATAAATTAGATCTCCATGGTCAAATACTTATGATCCAGGATTAGATGATGGTGCTTTACCATCTGAACGTCTTAGAAAACTTGAAATTGAAGCAAATCAAGCATTTGATCAATACAGAGAAATGTATTTTGAAGGGGGAGTTTCATCGGTTTATTTTTGGGATTTAGATCATGGATTTGCAGGTATAACTTACTTTTTTATATATATTTATTTTAAAATAATAAATAATTTGTTTTATTATATTTTAGGTGTTATTTTGATTAAGAAAGCAGGTGATGGTTCAGATAAAATAAAAGGATGTTGGGATTCAATTCATGTTGTTGAAGTACAAGAAAAATCCGGTGGACGAACTGCTCATTATAAATTAACATCAACTGCAATGCTTTGGCTACAAACAAATAAACCAGGATCAGGAACAATGAATTTAGGAGGAAGTCTTACAAGACAGGTAAACACCTTTATTATATTTTAATAAAAAATTATACTAATATATTTAAAATAGATGGAACAGGATTGTCCACTTGAAGGTCCACAATCAAATATATCAAATATTGGAAAAATGGTTGAAGAAATGGAGAATAAAATTCGATCAACATTGAATGAAATATATTTTTCAAAGACTCGAGATATTGTTAATGGACTCCGATCATTGAAACCCTTAAAAGAACAATTACAAAAAGCTGATTTACGAAGAGATCTTGCAAATGCAATTAAAATGAGAAATGCATCACGTGGAGAAAGTCCTAATTCATATTCATAAATTAAAAATTTATTCATTCATTCAGGTACTATAAAACTATGCTCTAAATCTAAATTAATTATTATTGATTTATTAAATTAATTAATATTTGGATTTACAAATGTTGCAAAAGTAATATATCCAGTATGTCCACTAATAGTAAGAGGTGGGATTAGACTTGTGAATTTTGTTTGATTTTTTGTTATTGGTTCCAATTTTATTTTAGGGATATTTCCAGCATAAGGGTTTTTTTGATCAAATTGAATTGAATGAATTATTTTTGATTGTACTGAAAGAGGACGTTGAAGAACTTCTTGAGTTTTTATTTGTATAAATAAATTAGATTTCTT
>JAQGCN010000241.1:0-30851 GCA_034699725.1 Friesea truncata
CAGAAAGTTAAAGTCAACGGAGAAAGCATTGAATTGAAGAATGTGTTCGATACGCAGGTAAAAATTCATAATTTAATCAACTTTTCTCTTTAAAAACGTATAGTATATAATTGTTTTGGAAATTAAGATGGCAGTCTATTTTATGGATACCCGTCAACGAATTTATGAAAAACGAGAAATTAATCCTGATAAAAAGGACAAATTACCAAAGTTAACAGTTTCTTTGAAACGTTTTATCAATCATATTATTTGGGATAGAGAAATTTTATATTTAAACATGATCGAATCAAAATACATAGAAGATGGAACATTTGCAATTAGGCCACAACCGGAAAAGAAATCATTGAAATCCATGGCTCTATCAGTTAAGTATTTAATTATGTTAAAAGCTATACTCATGAATGAATTGTTGAAAAGTTACAACACTGCGATGACTAACATGTTAGAATTAGTTAAAGGAACTACACAACCCATAGAGTTCGACGGTGAAAACTACAATTCTGTAAGTCTCAACTCAACACAATAATAATATTCTTTTAATTTTTTAATCTTTATTAGATGTACTCCGAGAAAGTTCCTGACTCCATCCGCGAATCCGTCGAAAGTCTGTCGATAAGTTTGAATGTTGAAGAAACGGGGGAGGGAAAGTAGAATTTAGAAAGGTTAGATATTTATTCTAATTTCATATTTATTAATTTATATTGTAGTTTTTTGCTAATAATTAAAAAGATAAATGGGATTTTGACAAGAAAGATACTCTGCTGAATCTTTTTTATTCTAATAATATAGATTCTCTTATTTGCAACATCATTTTTCCTTGTCAAATAGAATTTAAACGAAGCAAATTGAAGAACCACAAAAGAATTCACACGGGAGAAAACCATTCCACCAATGTAAACACTGTAATAAAAAATTCATAACAAAGCATCAACTGAACATCCATCTGCAAGATCATACTGGAAAAGGATTCATAAAATGTACAAAATAAGTCAAACTCAAAAGAAATTCAGATCATAAGAGGCATATGATAATCCACACAAGAGAAAGTAAATTCATGTGTACAATTTGCAAATATCCAGCAGAATCCAATTATGATTTAACAAACATTCATTCATACTCCATTGGACACACCAGTCCTGTTGATACTTCAAATTCAGGATTAAAACAATCCTTTGTAGGCAACAAGTGTCTCCTTTGATAGCATCCATCTGTAAATTAATTATTATATTAGTTATAAAGAACTACTTTCACAAATATTAATTGTTTTAAAAAGTATTTGCTTAAATATTTTTCTTACCTTCTTGGCTAGTGTCCACAACAATCCCCACAACACCTTTGCATTCTGAAAATACATAAAGAATAAAACTGAGATATAATTAAAATAAAAATCCGTACAAAAGACTATGACAGGATTTACCTGTAATTCGCATAAGTGAAGCAATAAAATTATTAAGCACAAATTCGAACATTTTGGAAATGAGTTTTTTTTTCATTTCTAAAAAAATCTCGAAAGACATGGATTCAAATTTTGCATGGAGACAAATTTTTGGAAATGAACTACTATTTGCTATGCATTTCCAAAAAATTAGGAATTTTTAGTGGTTTTTCCTGTAATGGCAATCACTGGGCTGATTTTGTTCAAAATCAATAGGGTTCCTATCCTACTCTTGACTCAATTATTGACATTTACGCCAAAAGTCATCGTGAAAGACATGTTGAATCCAATAGCCCGATGTCGGGCTGAGAAAATGTAAGCATGATGATTAAATCTGAAAAATCTCTAGCATTGACACTGAAAAGAAATTGAAAGTGAGGGTTGCCTATGTCTAAGTTCTGGGGTTGGGGTATTGTTTTTGATACAACTTCAAATAAATCAATGTCAAGTCCAATGCAATAAGAGTTTGAAAAAGGTATTCTCTTGCTTATAATAACTTGTGTAGGTTCTGGTCAAGTTTTATTAGGCCATAGATAGATAGATATGGGTACTTTTAAGTGTTATTGAATCTGCAAAAGGCGGAAGAAGAAGTATCCAATAATATTAAGACCAGGTAGATTGGACAGGTAAAAGGTCCTACTGTGGACTTGGGATTCATCATACCATTTCATGCATAATTCAACCACCTACCCTCACTTGACCATAGTACTGGAGGATAGTAAAAATTTAAAAAAAGCGATACCTATTATAATAATACTGGAAGAAAAAGTCGACTTTCTACAAAGAAGGAGAGTGGGTTTGTAATCCCTTAAATTAAAAGGGATTCACTCTTCAATACTTTATTCCAGTTTTGGCTTACGCCTGTATCAGTCCTACAAAACTGGGAAGTCTGAGCTTCATTTCCTGGATTCATTAAACTTTCTTAAGATAAAGCAGGTAAGTAATAAATACACCTTTTATTATTTTTCCTTCAAACAATCATATTTACATGCATAAAGTCACTATTGTGTTATTTATAAAACTATTATTATTTAGAGACAGTGTTATAATTCAAAAGTGTCACATGTTGGTCAAAAGTGTCATATTAATTGAAAGTTTTGAAATGCATCCGTTCTACTGTCTTAACAGAACATGAACATAAAAATTTGACAGTATACACGAATTATATTTAAAACAGAAATACGTATCCTTATATTTTAATTTTATTCAGAATTTTTTTAATCAATGCAAAACTTTTGGATGAAGAATTTCCGTTTTACGTGTCCAGAATAAATCTCTGTCTTTAATAATGTTCTACCCCATTTTAAAGCATAATATTTTCAGATGCACCTGTCGACTAAAGCTTTTTTCCCCTCTTTTAAATTAGGATTGTTATCTCATTAATATGCACTGGAGATACTTGCTGGATACCCTTATCCTCTGATATGGAAAGGCCTTAGGACTTTAATTCCTTTTTGGAAGATTATAGAGTAGAAGGGTACAATTTATTAATGGTCCAAGTCCAAACTTGAACTTCACCTATATTTTATGCAAGTAAGGCAGGAAAGTAGAACAAGCAGTAAAAAAGCAAGTTCCTTTTTTCTAATGATTGGGATAGATCAGTAAAGGTGTGTTTAGACCTTAGAGATAAACATAAATCTAAAAAAGGATTCAGTTTATTCCTTATCCAATTAATCTTTCAAATTTTTCAATTTATTACTCTCATGAAAAAACTTTGATCAAACTTTCGATTTTTAAAACTAATTTTCATTTTAGAGAATGGATTCTTCGTTCCAATGGCACGAGTACAACGCGTCTTCTGTAGGAATTTCAATACTACTCCCCATTATCTGTATTTTATATATTACTACACATTTTCTTCAAAAACATGAAAAGGATACAAAGGATAATCAAAAGATGAAAATTATTCCAACTCCTCCAAAATTTCCAATTATTGGTCACTTACATTTGCTCAATGGGTATGAATGAAAAAAATTAGTTAAATTTTTTATTAATGTCCCTCATTTATACTTTCCAGGGAGCCATTTGTTGAAATGACAAAATTGGCAGAGAAGTATGGGGAAATCTATTATTTGAAGCTAGGAACAGTTGACACAGTTGTCGTAAGCTCATTTCGTTTAATCAAGCAGATATTGGTTGATAAAAGCGCTGACTTTGGTGATCGTTGCGATTTTACAAGATACCATGTTCTTTTTGGAGGTGACAAAGAAAATTGTAAGTTTAAAACCTTTTTAAGGGTAAAGGTTTAACTGCTTTTGATTTGATGGGAAAATCTCAAAATAGAATTTTTGGTTATTTTATTACAGTAATTGACTTTAACCTTCAAAATCCCTGAGCCTAATTTCCTTCTAACGGTCCTCAAAGTTTTTTTTTTTGTAAAAATGGTATTTCATTGTTATAATTCTTTTAATGTTAGTTTCCGTTTTCCCTAAGGTTGTTGTAATAGTGAAGCCAACAGGATTTCTCGTATACGACACTTCTTCAAAATATTTTTGTTTCTATTTTATATTTAGCATTGGCCTTTTGTAACTGGTCTCAAGTTCAAAAGACAAGAAGGGCACTTGCTAGACGCTTCTGTCATTCATCCTTTTATTCAGGACTTGCAGAATCTGCACTCCAAAAATCATCCGATTGGCTTTCTGAACAACTTCGCTCAAGAAAATGCGACAGTGTAGTCAATACACTAAACTTGAAACAATTAATCAATCAGGCTTGTGCAAATGCTTTCTATGGATTCTTCTGCGGTCAAACATTTGAAGACCCTACCGATTATGAGTTTATAGAAATGGTTCGACTTTTTGACGATATTTTCTACGAAATCAATCAAAATCATCCAACGGATGTCTTGCCATACCTTGCTCCATTGTTTCGTCGACACCTACAACAATTGGGAGGAATGGGGAAAAAGATTCGAGAATTTGTCGTTGACCGAGTTATTAATCCCCACTTGTAAGATATTTTTTTTAAGTTTTTGAAAGAAGGTATGTAAATTGTAAAATTGCTACACAGGGAAAAGCTGGATGTGGACAACGCTGAAGATTTCGTTGACATTCTTCTAATTCATTTGAAGGAAGCTGATCCTAATATGAGACTTACAATGGACCAAGTTCTTTATGAACTTGAAGATTTCTTAGGTGGACACTCTGCAGTTGCTAATCTTCTTGTACGAGCCATGATTGAAATAGCAGCAGTTCCAGGACTTTCGCAAAAAATATATGCACAAGTATGTCTTTTCGTATAATTGCACAATTAAAAAAAATAATTTAACTCATTTTTTCAGTGCATCGATGCTGGAAATGGAAATTACATGCAGGCCTTGATTCACGAAACCCTTCGAAAGAGTTCATCTCCAATCGTACCTCATGTAGCTTCAGTTGACAGCGAAATCGATGGTAAGTTATTAGAAACAGAAGGAATTCTTTTCTTGAAAATATAATATGAATTTTTAGGATATCCGGTTAAGAAGGGAACAATGGTGATGCTTAATAACTACGAACTGAATACAAGTCCAAAACTTTGGACTGATCCAGAAAAATTTATACCAGAACGTTTCTTGACAGAATCCGGTGCCTTTAGAAAGCCATCGCACTTTCTCCCATTTTCAAGTGGAAAGAGAGCATGTATGGGGTATAAAATTGTGGAGAAAGTGACAAAAGCCCTGCTTAATGTCATAATAAGAGATTACGACATTGTAGCAATTGAAGGAACTCGAACCATTCTACCAATCTCCTGCTTGGCAGTCCATCCAGAATTGGATATGAAGCTCAGACTTATCCCAAGAAAAATTGAGTAAATGTGTTTATAATAAAATTTAAGAATTTTTTAACTAATATTGTAAAAATTACTAACATCATCCAAAGACTTAATTATGACTATCATCTCAATGTAAATTAACAAAGGTCTTATTATGTTAATAAAGAGGAATTTTATTAATTGTTTTAAATCAATTGAGTCAATGCGTTTGTTATTTATGAAGCCTAACTACAATATCACATATTGGTTATTTCAAATGGGTATACAAAGTTAATCCAAAAATGTACGGTATGAGATTTGATGAGATTATTTTTTAATGCCTGTTTACCCTTTGATAACAGCAATTGGTTTGAGTTGAATGCATTTTTTGGAAATTCCTGCGTCATGGCAAGTATCTACGACATCTGTTACATTTTTATAACTTTCGGGTGCTTCTTCCATAACCAACTTAGGAGAAGCTACTCTGATACTAATTCCACTTTGTTGAAGATTATTAAGCACTTCTTGAAAGTCTAAATTCCGTCTGGATTTTGCTCGTGATAAAGCTCTTCCCTAAATTGACAACAGGTAAAATTATAATCATTATATTTTTTAGGCTGTAATAGACAAAAAATTAATTACAGCTCCATGACATGTTGATCCAAAAGTATCCCTCATTCCTTGTTCAGTTCCAGTCAGTACGTAGGAACAAGTGCCCATAGTTCCACCAATTAAAACTGGTTGTCCAGTTAATTGATAATCGACAGGAATTAAAGGGTGATGAGGAGGAAAAGCCCGAGTAGATCCCTACCAAAGAAAGATTTTAGCGATTAAGTTACGAAAATGTAAATAAAGCGATGGAAAAAGACAAAAATAAGTGAATTACTTTTCTGTGGACGAGAAGAGTTTTGAGTCGCCCGTCAATAACATGTTGCTCTATTTTAGCTATATTGTGTGAAACATCATAGATTACATGCATATCAAGGTCGTCTGGGGACATCATGAATTGTTTGGCGAAGGCTTGTCGAGTCAAGAAAGTCATAGAATTACGGTTAACCCAAGCAAAGTTTGCTGCTGCTGCCATTGCTTTTAGGTAATCTTGACCTTCCTAAAAGAGAAGGATATAAATATAATTTTTAAGTCATTAAATATAATCCGAAAAAATAAGTGAAAGTTTTTTTTAAAAAAAAAGACAAAATAATGGTCCAGTGACCCTTTTTCTTACTACCAAACAATAGGTTAAGGGACTGCAATAAAAAAGTTTACCTCGGAGTTAATCCTAGCACAAGCCAGTTGCCTGTCGTTGATTTCAATTTTGTCACGCTTCATAGCCTTTTCCATTGCTTGTAGAGCATCCGTAGCAACTTGATGTCCGAAACCTCGGGATCCTGAGTGTAGCATTATACAGACTTGTCCCTATACAAAAAAAAAGCAATTTACGCTTTTATTACTAAGAATAAAAATGAAACTGTATTGTTTAAAAATCGAACCTTTTCCTCGATACCCATTTTACTGGCATTCCACTTATCAAAAATTTCTGAGACTACTTGAATTTCAGCATAATGGTTTCCAGCCCCGAGGGTTCCTAACTAAATATTAAAATTCATAATTAATAAAAACATGCTTTTTTAAATTAAAGTGTAGAAAAATTAAATTCCATACCTGAGGCAAACCACGTTTTTTTGCTCTACTTGATACTTTAGACGGATCTGCCTGGAGCATTCTTCCATATTCTTCGCAGTGTTCTTTATCTTCAGCCCATACATAACCTTCGCGTAATGACCAATCCATACCCATTTCAAGGCATTCTTCCATTTCTCGCGCAGTCATTGGTATTATCCCTTTTGATCCTACGCCAACTGGAATGTGGTCGAAAAGTGATTGAGCCAGTTGTTCCTTTAAAATTTTAAAAACCATCATCATGTCAATAATTAAAATTAATTAATATATCAATCAGTAAAAACGAACTTGTACGGGTCTGACATCCTTCTCAAATAAGTTAGTACGAAGTAAACGAACACCGCAATTGATATCAAACCCAACGCCACCAGGAGAAACTATGGATTCTTCATTGCTCATATCAAAGGCAGCCATATTGCCAATGGCAAATCCATATCCTGAATGGACATCTGGAAGGCCGACAGAACGACCAACAATTCCAGGCAAAGCAGCCACGTTTGCTATTTGCTTCATTCCAGGTAGAAATCCACCCATAGCCCCAGGACGACATGCATTTCTTAGTTCATCAAACATAAGTTTTTCAAGGTGATTGTTTACATAGAAGACTCCTTCAACCTACAGTAATAAAAAGAAATGACAATTTAACTGCTAAGTATATTAAAATTGAGTTTATTTACATTCATATTTGGCTGGAATCCCTTCTTAATCCTCCAAGAGGTGCTGTTGATTTTTTCCAAGTACTTGCACTCATCTTCATAAGTTCTTACAACCATATTTTATACTTATTCCGGTTTTTGATTGATTCAACACAAAAGTGAAGTTGTGAAATATTAGTTTTACGGTGAGGTTTTTTGGGTACTAAATTCATTGACACAGATTTATAAAATTAATCTTAATTTTTTGAATTTTTAAAAAAAAACTAACCTAAAAATTGAAGTTTTGCCAATTAGTAAATTAGAAAAGCTATAAGGTCCGTCCCTAAAAAATCAACAATGGTTTAACATTCGCGGGTATTCAGACAAGCGATTAGATTTTACAGCTACGTTTTGCTTACTTTACTTTTTTCTGCAATGGAATAAAATAAATCAATGAATGATTGTTTCGTTGAATGAACTTCCTTTAACTTCGATTATTTCCAACAAAAACAATAGCTTCCTTCTAAATAATATTCAAATAAATGAACAAGAATAATCGAAAATATTTCGATTAATCAAAACTTTCATTCGTTTCTGTTTTGTGTTCGAAAGTTGAAGAAATAAAATTGCTTGTTTGTTGCCAACAATAAGGTTGGTCGCTGGTTTATATAGCAGTTAAAATAGAGAATAATTATAAGCATTTATAATTATATAAAGTGTATTGTGTAAAATTTTTATTATTATTATTTTTTTTTTTTTGCTTTTTAGTAAATATACAATTTATTTATTTAATTACTTATTAATTAATTAATTAATTAAATTATTAATTAAAATTATTATTAAGTTTTATTTTTTTTTCGGAAAATTATAAAATGGTTTACAAATTACGACTACGATATTGTTAGTAAATTAGAAATTAGATTTTTATGTGTAAATCAGGCTTAAATGTGAGTTAATTTTTTCATATAAATCTTAGCGAAATTCACGTACAGTAGTCCATTTCTAAATTGGTTTGTCCTCAGACAGACGAGGTAGAGTGCACTGACTTCACCTTAAGGCGGATGACATCGTAAAACCACTTTATTTCAAGCTCTCGTATGCATGAATGGGCAATTTCATTAAACTAAATTAAGAGTAATGCAATAAATTAAATATTAACAATTAATCTAATATTTTCTAAAATTAAAAGTTATACTAAATGTTAACTTTTAAATTACTCAATGAAAATATATTAAAAAATATTCTGTTTATTTTTGTAAATTAATTGTTTATGATTGTGTAAATATTGGAAGACGGTAGTATTTAGTCAAACCTTTTAAAAGACAAAAGGAGGATAATTTTATTTTTACTAAACAATTGGGGAGGAAGTTTACGATAAAATAGGTTTGGTCTTCTTTTCAGTTGAATTTATTATCTATCTGTCCTGTGTCCTGCCTGTCATGCTTTTATTTTTGAGTGACTCATCAACATCATCGCTGATGGTGTTTTGTTAGTTATTCCTTAGAATTAGCTCAATTAAAATTAATTCCTTCCCTCTTAAATCTTATTCCCTCCTTACATCCGGTTTGGTTTAAACATTAAATCTACATCAACAATGGCTTCCGAATCAGATGAGCCAATTAGTGATGAAGTCAAGGTAAGTATTATTGTTTTGCCTTACGACTGGAGCTGGAATTAAGTTAATATTCTGTGATTTATTTAGATGCGGATTGTTACGAACTTCATCATGCATTCACCCCCTGGAGAATTTAATGAAGTTTTTAATGGTATGTTACTATATTTTTTTTAAATTATGTAAACAAAGGATAATTTCTAAATTTTCTTCATTTTAGACGTAAGAACACTCCTGAACAATGATACACTGTTAAAAGAAGGTGCTTCAAGGTCAGTTTCGAGGAGACGTATATTATTATTATTATCAGTTTTATTTTTATCAAATATCTCAATTGCAATTATTTGCTTATATTTTAGTGCATTCGCCCATTACAATAAGGAGCAGCAGACACCTTGCCGTTTTTCTGGAGATGGACAGACTGTCCTTATTACTGAACATAATGAATTGCCTTCCGGCCGTTTTATCGATCCAAAAACCAAGCAAACCTTTAAATACGATCATCTAAAGAAAGAAGCATCAGATTTTCAGGTATTTTCTTTGAAAATGCTTAATTCTATCACACGAGGAAAAAAAACTTCGAATAATTAGTTTTATAAGTGTTAATTAATTTTATCTCTATTTCAGCCATGGGAGTTCGATGAGTCGGCGGAAGCATGGCGCTCAAGTCTTGAAACTGAATTCGGGAATTACGCGTCTCAGCATTATCCACATGGAGCATACTCAGTTTTTTATAAGCAATCGGGAAATCAACTAACCCTTATAGCATGTATTGAGGACCATCAGTTCCAACCTAAGAATTTTTGGTAAGGATCTTAACAATGGCTTTTCAATTTTCATTTTCTATACTTTTATCTATCAGGAATGGACGATGGAGGTCTCGCTGGATGGTAACCTTTGATCCAAATGCATTAGGAGAGAAAGTTTCGGTTCAGGGTAACCTTAAGGTTCAAGTCCATTATTATGAGGATGGGAACGTCCAACTTGTTAGCTCGAAAGATGTTGCACAAAGTATAAGCGTTGCGGTAATTTCTTCACTCAAACTTAATATTGACAAAACATAACCTATTTAATTAATATATAATAATTAATATTTTAGAATGAGTCAACATTTGCTACAGAATTTGTACGAGTAGTAGACACTTCTGAAACAGAATATCATAATGCACTAAGTAAGTAAAAATTGGAACTTTTGTCTAGTTTTAGTAGTTAGAGTATTAACTCAATTTCCTTATTGTAGCTGAAAATTACCAGACAATGTCTGATACAACATTCAAAGCACTACGAAGGATTTTGCCCGTAACCAAAACAAAAATGGACTGGAATAAACTCGTGTCTTACTCGATTGGTAAGGAGCTAAAAGCTCAATAAGGAATAAAAATTATTAAGTACTAAAAATCCAATATGACAAATTGATCAAGAAATGAATTGACTATGAAAAATACTGTGTATTCATTTGTATAAATTAATTGCTTTATTAGGAACAAAGTTTTGTTTTCTACGGTTTATCCGTTATAAAGAAGAAGAATAATTTACTCTATGTTAATAATTGCAAATTATAAAATATAACTTTACAATATAATCATTTATTCTTTAAAAGTAATATTAATTTTGTAACTTATTGTATTACTGTGGTTTTCTTTAAATTAAGACATTCCTGTCATTATAGAATAAGGAACTGAGGTAGGAAATTGGCAGAAGTATGAGTTACTTTATAAGATGGGTTACTGGTCTTCTCTCTGAGGGAGATCTTTTGTTGTTCCGTCTCAGATTCATAAGATAATAGTTTAAAGACGACTAGTCGGCATAAGAAGAATAATTTGTAATCATAGGGATGAAGAAAGGTATGAAAAAAGTTGAGGTCGTGAATGTGTTGGAAATGGGTGGTAAGGAATTTGGGAAAGAGGAATGTCTCTTTTCTTTCTGAAGAAACCGACGAAGATGAAGAACGGATCTCTTAAAAACTTATCTTAAAGAACAAAAGGAAAGGATGTTTTATAAGATGATGATGAAAAAAACTCATCCAGGGAATAGGAAGAAGGGAAGGATCCCTTACGATTCTCATCATCATCATCATCAATGGAAGAACAAAAGAAAGAATCCCTTATTCTTTCTTCAAGGGAGGGGAGGGGGGTTAAATATACAGAGTAAGTTTTTGCAATCATTCTTCTTGTTTCTTTCTTTCTCCTCAAATTAATCTAAACATGTCCAAAAACTTTCTCTTGAGGTTGTGTATCCCTTATTAAATTTATTCCCAAATAATTTTCTTTAGCTTTGAGTGAAAGAAGATATACGGTGGTTATGGCCTTTCATCATCACTCCTAAAAGAAATCACAAAAAATGGAAATAAGTATTTTCTGTCCAGAATTCGGTATATTTCAACATGATGGATCTTAGTTGTTGAAAATGATGGAGAAGGCAATCCCATTAACACATACTCAGAAAAAGAGTATAAGATTCGCAAAATACTTCAAGAGATGAAGTGGTCCAGAGGAACAATGGGGTTGATTCTCCATTGTGGATGAAGAAGCCTTCTTGGAAAATAGTAGTGAGTAGCATATTACAGTGGGAGGCATCGAATAATGGTGCTAATGACTCACGGGTAGATTGTTTTTGAGCTCATTTCCTGAAAGTACGTGATGAAAATTATTTTGACTTCAAGTCTTTAATATCCCTATGAGCAACAACACCCAGTCGGCCATAATACAATTTTTCCTTGTTTTTTCAACAACCTCCTAAAAACTTACAACCCTTCATTCTTCTTTCCACTTGAAGGAAAATGTGATTCATCGGAAGGACTCAGCTGCTGGTGAAATCATGGATAATATCCCAATCCCACCAACTGCTCTTTGACATTTACATTAGGATAAATCCTCATCTTTCCTATCCATCCGATTAGTGACCAAACTGGGACTAGGACTGGGAGTAGAAATAATAAATTCCGGATTATGAATCCTTCCTTTTGTTTTCATTTTCATCTATCCATGTATGACTCAAACATTTCTCTGGAGATCATCATCCCTTTAGGGTGGGTAGGTGTGGGTGAACTTATTCCATTGTTGACTCCAATTCTAAATAAAATGCGAAAATCCGAATAATGAAATCTTTCATCCCTCTTGCTGGTGGTGAATGATAATAATGGAAAGTGAAGTTAGTTTTTGTGCGAATGAAAATTACGAGATACATATTATATTTGGGATGGGGTGTGGGTTATATTATTCTAAATGATGAGGGGGGAGGATTTAAGAAGCTTTGGTTTTGAAGTAAAAGGGAATAATTACAGTGATACCCTGATCTTAGGTGATAATGGGGAGTATAATAATAATATCTAACGCAATTCTCTGACTAACTTATTAAAATGTCTGTCAAAATAGAAGGAGGGAGGAGATGGTCTCTGTGATAGGAAAACTTAAAATCCAAATGCAAGAACACTTTCTACTACCTGTAATTATCCTAACCTCGGGCCTTGGACCAATGGACTCGATTAGACCTTGGAGCAATTAACAAGATGTATTTATAATTACAAAATGAGAATAAGGAAAAAGCTTCCTTTAGGATTTAAAGCTTAAACATTCTTAAAGAAACCAAATAAAGTCACAAAAACCCTGTCAAGACCCCCATTTGTGGTAAAGATAAATCATGACATTAAATTAATTTACCAACTTTTCCACAAGAGCATTGTCCTCTCCTAAAGTTTTCCCCTTCTTACCACGACGTTGTAATATTTCCTTAGCTTTTTGCAGAATAATACAACTAATAACGAATACTTTCATTGAAACTACGAAGGAAAATCTAATAAAATATTTCTTCCAAGATCCATCCAGAATCCCATAAATTGACATTCCCCTAAAATGTGTTTACAGAGACGATGACGACGCGTAGTGCGTTGGGATGAAGGGGGAAATCCCTGATTAATAATAACACATATGAGGCAGAAGGGCGTTATTAAGTACAAGTGAAGCATATTCCATATTGTGACATAATCGAACACTTTCCAAGTACTATTGTATAACACCACTGGTTTTCGGAGTGATGTGATGTGGTATGGTGTTGGAAATGTGATTTCTATGTGAGTGAGGGCTGAGCTGAGGTTAGGGAGAAAAAAACTACGAGTTTGGGGGAAAGCAAAAGTGAAAGTAAAATTGTTCGGATTCTCTAAAAGAAGAATGCTTCGAACTTTTTGATCCCCAAATTATCAAATTCTAATAATAGAATTTGCATGACTCAATGGTCAACGTTTTGCTTCATTAGTTGAAGGATTAAATTATGCTTGAAGCATAATTTAATTCTAATCAAAAAATCTTTCAGAAGGGCTAAGGAACAACAATCAATCACTAAAAATAATAATAGCAACTTTATTTATTTATTTTATTTCTCAACATTTTGTAATCGAATGATAAGATTCGGATTCATTTCAATCAAATGTTGAAAATCAAGGGAATGCTTATTTGTTGTATTGAGAATTGAATTTTAGAAAGGGTGAATGAAATAACAATAGGATTAAGGTATAAGAATTTCGCGTTGAAATGCAAATAGATGAATTTAATTGAAAGGAAGATATGAGAAAGGTATAATAATAAATAATGGATCTCATTGTTATCATTTCGATTGAGGTTTTACAAGTAGGCCATTGTAGAAGGTGATTTAAATCACCCTTGTCTTTGCAAAATCAGAGTGAATGCTTGATGCCATGCCGGGGGTAGGGAAATCATTACTCCATTTTACAATTCGATGAAGCATGGATTAAGAGAAAAGACAAGGGACTTATTAGGATTCACAGTAATCCAACATTATTAGGATTTCGAGTAAAATTTTATTATAATCTTTCATAATATAATATCCAATACGAAAGAAAATCCATGCGAAAAATCTGATTGAATAGATGAAACCGAACAAGTTTTTTTCTGCTGATTTCATTCATCCAAAGTGGAAACTCCCGTTAGGATTTCATCCCTTATGATATTATTATTATGTTTTGCAATTATATTGTTCTTTTTCCACTCACGATTTGACATTACACCAATTTCAACCAGAAATTATACATTTCATTCCTAGTTTTTCATTTGCAGTAAAAAAATTTACAGCAAAACAATGAAGGAAACAATAGGAAAGTATAACTATTACTACTGCTGGTGAGGTAGTATATTAACTTAAAAAAAACTTTAAAAATTACTGAGAGCAGGCAAACAACGAAGAGAATACAATACAATGCCTGCCAATAAAATTTAAATTAATGGTTCTACTCCTACTACGATATGGTTTTAATTTCAAAAATTCAGAACCTGGAACAACACATTTGTTTCCAATGGAATTTCTTTATAAAGGTTTTTATCCCTTTTGGAGTTAGAAAACGATACGCCGAAAGAAGCGTAATGACTGTAACCCATTGGAATTTGCATGAATATCTTATAAAGAGGAACCTATTGTGTTTTATTGTAAAGGAATTAAAATTTGTCTAAACGTATCGAATTGCGGTTCTCAGTTCGGATCATGAAGTACTTCATGTCACTATAGAACAAGACTGTTTCCTGTTTTAACTAAAACTATTATATTCTAACCCTAAGAAAATATAAAGGCTAAGTCACATATAATATATGTATTGCTCCTTTATTATCATTTATTATAATTTGTCGGTTAGTTTTATACATGTGTGATAAAGTTACATGGACGGACAACACCTTGGGAAACTAAGGATCCACACACCTTATGTTCATTTAGTGTACAAAGTATACATGTCATGTAACATTTCCTCCCTTATCAAGTGACACATCTCCTCGGGTTCCCTTATTCTCAATATAGTCCATGCAATAGCGTATTACATAATAATCATCCCTCCCCCTTTAGATCCTACCTTTAATGATACGGTTCGGTCAGAACATTGAAAGGAAGGGAATGAATGAAGGTATTTAGAGATTACTTTGTTCTCGCACGATATCTTATGGTAATCATAATACTTGGCTAATAGTACTAATAAAAATCCCTTATGGACACGAAAAACGTAATAAATTCTTAAAAGTCCGTGAAATGGAGATCATCTGGATTGAGTCCTAAAGTTTGCAGAGACCGAACTACAATAAATTACTCCACCCCCATAAAAACCTTCATAATGGCGATACATAAAAATCAAACATTTTCTTTTATGTTCCGACGGCTTTTGTTATTTCTTATATACAACAACTCGTACCAGCACCAGTCAAGGTTTTTTGACGTGGCAACGCCAAATTATAGACGAAATAGTTTCTTGTTGTCAAGAGACCTTGAGCACCAGTACTGGTGGTATACTCGGATTTAAATGAATAAGAGACACGATTTTTGCATAACCAAACTTATATTCACAATTTTAGTCTCCCTGTGGAACCACAAATTGTTTCTGATATAGAAACAATTTACGTAAAATTTTTCTAAATCCGTCCATGGTGTCGGTGGAGGGGAGGCAGATGTTGCTGGTGTTTTGGACGAATAGTGAAAGTTTGCATGTCACAAACACAAATGTCCAATGGTTTCTAAGAAAGGGTTAGAAAGGGAGCGAACATGTTACACCTTCTGAAATTTAATGTTAGGGTAGCAGGTTTGCTGATGTTTGTTCATTGCGTGAAGGACATGAGAAAATTATTCATAGTTCTACCATTAAAAGTTTTAAAAGAGGAATTTTGGGGATAACAATACAATGGAATGACTGTCATTTGAATTCACTGGAAAAAGAATTCGAATGTATAATTTTTTTTCAATTGTAGGATATAATAATGATGAATGACAAAAAAAGATTAAAACGAAGCTTATACTATATTTGGAAAAACGAGTTTCAAAGATTAAAAATTTGATTTTATTTAAATTTTTGCCAATTTTGTAAAGTGAATATTTTTGCATTTTAATTTGGTGTTAATATACCGTTTGGAATATTTGCAAATTTTGTCGCACTTTTTTTTACTTTTGAAGAATATTATAAATGAAAACTCAAGCATCAAGATAAAGATTCACATTTTTCAATGTAATAATAATAATAATCTATAATGATCTGTTTTTGTGACAACTTAATCTCAATTTATTTTTGAAGACCTCGAGGCAAGCAAGTAAACTGAAGCTGAATAGTGTTGCATATAAATTAAGTTTTCTGTGACGAATAATTTCTTAGAAATGTCACGATTATCCCAGAAGCAAAATTATAAAGAATTTAGGACGAAATGTATTTTTTATAGAAAACAATACAAGTTAAGTGTAAAATTAATGAAAAATGATACGATTCAAAGATGAAGTTTTTTAATGGGCACGAAGGAATCCAACCCAATAATGTATAAAGGAGATGACGAGTATTAAAACGAGTGATTTTAAAGACTTTAAACTTTAAAATAACAAATTGATCTTAGTGAATTTATGATGAACAAGGAGAGCTTATTAAATGTTAATCATGTCTTTATGTCTTTTAAGTGGTACCGAAATAAAAATAAAAAGTTAGTCGTGTAAGTATAAAGTAAAGTTGAAGTGTTAGAATTCGTATTTTGTAAAGGCGAAAAATAAAGGACAGCAAATTGACAATAGGATTTTAATGGAGGTTTTGAGTTCAGAAGAAATTGCACATAAAAGGAATTCTTTTGGACGGGAGTTTTAGTTGTGATGGTGGGTGGGATGGATGGATGCTGCTGCAGTGGTTAGTGGCTGGTAATAATGATTTAACTTGTGGACCAGGAGAGTTAGAAGTTAAAATCTTCTTCTTTTATTATGTAATAAATGGTAATGTGGGAGAAGTTTAAGAAAAGCGAGAGAAAGAGTTCAATTTGATGATAAACTGTTACTTTGGTTTTAAGGGTACTTTTGCATCTTCTTTTTCTTGAGAAGAAGTGTGAACTTTAAGATTACCATTTTTTTGGGAGTGATGGGATGCTGGGATGGAGATACATAAGATTAAGGATTGAGGGCAAAATTGCATTTTACTTCTATTAGCTCCACCAGTTTGTTCCTTACTTTCAACATTTACAAAACATGTTTCTTCTTTATTGTTTAGGATTTGACTTTCCTGGCAAAAACGAAAGGTTGCTTTTGGCCTTTTCCTCCATGCTTGTAAAAGTAAGTATACGATAGGCTGTCTCAGGAATCTTACTTTCAAATACCAAGTTGTTAAATAAGCTGACTGGAATCCTTCGAGCGAATAATGTGCATTAAGGTCTAATAATCATGTTCTGGGAAGATCAAAAGCATAAATTATGAATATCTTTTATAATACATAATTATTTTTCTCAAAACTAATAAATAAGCATAAGACCCTGAGAGATGATGCAAATATGTAAAGTATGTGTGTAGATTTTCTCCAAAATATACAACAGAAAGAGAAATGTTTACCTTAAAATTATAAAGTTTTAGTGTGTAAGGTGGCTGAGTTTCTCAACGGGAGTTTAATTAGTTTCATTTACTTTCACCAACATTGTCTTCCTTTGCTTTCTCCTCCTGTAGGATGTTATTACAATTCAAAAGGAAAGAACAAAAGGAACCGGAGATTGAATTTAAGTTCTCTAAAATCAAATTCTCCTCCCGGATGTTGGTTTAGGTTAAATACTAACTCAATTAGTTTAATACAAGGGAATCAAATTAAATTGGATTGGTGGAGTTTATTTTTGGAAGTCACGACTACTACTCATCCTTTCTCTTATTCTTCTTATAACCACTACAAAAATCTCTTTACTTAAAAAAAGTTCCCATGAACTTTAACAAAAGTCTAAGCCCCAGTTTTCTAAAACTACATCATTAGATTTATAATGAAGTAATTATACTTTTTCTCATGAAAAAAAGACTTTGCATTGTAATACTTTATTATAAGGACTTTATTACATGACAAAGTTTTTTATGGTAAACTAAAAATTTCCTTTCTATTTTTAAGGAATTATATAAGAAGACTTATAAAAGAATAAAAAGAAAATTAGAATGTATATAAACTATATCAAGTTTGTTTGAACTTAGAAACTGGCCATCATCCCTCATTATTAATACTAAAAAGTTTTCAAATGGAAACATTTGATCTTTCAAATTCATACAAAAAAGCATCTCAAATCTTGGTTAGTGTCAATTACTAAGTAAAGAGATTAATATTAAACAAGCTGTATTTATTCGAATTGTGTATTGAAAGTTTCCGACTAATTCTCACCTAAAGTGTTAAATAGTAGTAAATAATTCATTTTTAAAACCCTGTTTTTTAACCCTTGAGATGAATTTTATAATAACATTTCCAAACTAAAAGAAGGAAAGTGGTTTTATATACTATAAGTTCAAAGCGGAAAATTTCATGTCAAATTACAATTCAATTTCATTTCCCAAACTTAAGTTTTAGAGGATGGATCTCTTCTGTCATTTTTTATGGGTTGTGCGTGTATACTGATTCTGCAACAATTGAAGAATATTAGGTGTAAGAAGAATAGGTGCTGGTGGCAACAACCCAAAAAGTTAATAGTTAAGATCGGGACTTTTAAGACTAAAGTCTTCCGAAATGTGCAGTATCTATTACGATTTTTTCTTACTCTCTTGAATTCTTTATAATCCAAGAAGGATGAAACATACAACAATTGAATTTCAAATGCTTGCATGAAATATGAAGTACAACCGAAATCCATGTTCATGTACTCTTCTTTTAAAGTTCTTTTGGCCTTATTGCATAAGGAGACCAAAAAACCAACCCCTTCCCTCAAACTATACTAAAACTCTACATTCAATTTTAGGAAACTACAAACTAACCCCCCGATTTTTCAACAAGCCCTTTTCTTTTATCTCACGTTGGAATGTTGAAATTGCCAGATCTACATTTCATAAATTATCAATATTATATTAAAAGAAACAAAAATTAAAATTATTTGTTTTGCAAATAATAAAATCAAGTTTTTTGATTTTTAATATATAACTACTAGGAAAATGTAAAGGTTCAAGAAATAGAGCATTGCTTTATTAATATACTAGGGATGGCAACAGGGTCGAAAAACAAGAACCAAATGCATTGTCAAAATCTTTCTGCAGATGCATTTACAGTGCCGTCGTCAGTGGAATTTTTTTCTTACACTTCACACTTTAAATATTCTCTTATTTATATATCTTTTTCAAACTTAAATAATTACTAACATGATAGAGAAATGTTCAGAATTAAATAAAAAATATTAAAACATACTCTTTTATATGGAAATATCAAGTATATTTTAAAAGTTTACAATTTAGTGTTCTAATACTTAAAAGTTTCAGAGTAATATTACTTAGAATTTTAATATTTAACATTTAATTTAAATTATGGAATTACTAATAGC
This sequence comes from Friesea truncata, assembly GCA_034699725.1. Taxonomy (NCBI): domain Eukaryota; kingdom Metazoa; phylum Arthropoda; class Collembola; order Poduromorpha; family Neanuridae; genus Friesea; species Friesea truncata. The sequence goes on from JAQGCN010000241.1 coordinate 19,369, forward strand.
TATGAACTAATATAACTACAGTAATACATTACAATGGTTATAATAATTATATGTATGTTTGTATCATATGTATATTTACTGTGCTAAATATTCATAGTAAACATATTCATAGTATATTTAAAAAATATTTAATAAATAAATATTTAATAAAAATATTCATAGTATACACATGTAAACTATAACATTTTATATGCAAATGTTATAGTTTATACATCATACATGTTATATATGTTACATTATATGTTATATTATATATTACGTATTGTAAGAGATTAATGCAGTAGAAGCTGTTATATTTACAATAGTATCTCAGTTGTACGATGTTTTAAATACAGTTAATACAAGAAAATATATCAAATATGTAGGTGGTAAATTGTTGTTGAATATTAAACAATAATAATTACATTACGCCTATTAATTATTCCCTTGTTTATTCTCTACAATTTATTTTCTCAAGTACGTTTTTTTAAATCAAGGTTAAATGAATTTAGCATTGTTATTCATATAAATATTTGATATGTATTAGACTTGGATAAAATTTTATTCGGCACTGAGAAAAATGATTTCCTTCTGGTGATCTCCTCTGGGTAAAACTGTTGTTGTATAGAATATTTCTTTTGGAAGAAGGAAACCATCATCCCCATTCTGATGAAATTCATCCCTCTTCTACAGTTGGAGTGGGATGTTGCTATATACTAGTATAATAGTTCTCCGTTCCGTTGTTCGGCACACATGGACCTCTGAAAAAAAACACAATGAAAAGAGAGCTTTAGTGGATTAAGGTGTAGATTCAGGGGGTCGAGATAGAGACAACAAACAGAAGAACAGAACGAAGGGAAGGTATTTCATCCTTCAAGAACAGTCTCAAGAGTATCTCTGACTTCAACGTAACGTGTATCTTTACTCTGTTCTATATCGTGATTTGTGAATTATTTCAGTTCTGTACCAAGAGACAATTAAATCTAACTCTGGAAAATAATGGATCCTTGATAAAATACGGTAAGGTTAATTTTATTTTTTACGGATTTCCGTTTTGGCCAACTTTCTTTATACAAAGATTCCAAATTCTAAGGCGCATGGAATACGATGGATGAGTATACAAGTCCTGAGGCTTTTTCCTTTTTTTCATTCCAAAACTTGTATAGGGCCTCTAATACTCATCCTTTCTGAATTTTCTTATTACTATACACTTCGTCCACCATCTTAAAACCTTCTTCTTCATTGTTCATAAAAAAAACTTCCAAAAATGTTTATATATGTTTTTTAAATATTTTCACTTTTTACAATTTTGTAAGAGGGAGAGTGGCAAATGTCATTTTCTCAAGATTTGGTATGAATGTGTGTGAATGAGTTCATCGTTGTATACATGTACATGATGGGGTAGAATGTGCGAAATGGACTTGTCATCTCAAATCTCATGGTAATAAATTGTAGGATTTTGAATTTGCAAATGAATTAATAAAATAACTGAACAACTTACAATATGAATAATAGAATGGAATGTACGAAGTAGAACTACTACCTGAACTACAAAACCCGGCCATGGTTTTTAAGAAGAATGACATAACAACACTATTATATTCCTAAATTTTACTTTTTTTTATTTGTATTTAATCGGTGAAGCCAAGCCATGCCATGATGGGCTTTGGTCTATCTTGAACGTAACAAAGAATCCGTTACTTATTTATATTTTGGTTCTGCAGTTGCATTATTCGAGTGAGTGGTTGATTTCAACAGTTGCATTCCAATCCGTCTCCCTTTCAATAAAGTTCCATTGTCATCGGATTAGTAAGAGAAGCGTGGGTGCAGTAAGTAGATAGAATTAATGAATTTCCAATTGTTCGTAATGTGGCTCTGATAGGAGGATATTAATATTATAAACTCCACCAACAATCGCACAAATCAAAATCCTCTGACACATAATTCAACCCACCCTTTCCTAAATTATTAAGAACCTTCATCTTTAAAATCCGTTTGGAAAACCAATTGTCTGGATTCCATTAAAATCACCATCTAGAATTAAAACTTAGTCCTTCTAAACTTGATTTGTTGATGGACTTACTTAAAAATTTGGCAGAACCTTCTGCCATCATTATTGTCTCAGATCATAGGAGACAAGAGTCATGGGGCGAGGTCCACTCCATTCTGCATACAAAGCATCTAATAAGTAAATATCTCAGCTCCATCATTCGCAAATATTGACTTGTTCTCCCATAAATCGCCACCACTCACGTCTTCTTCATTAGCGCGATCTCATTATTTAATACGTCTAGTTGTTTCAGAAGAAGCACATCTGTCCACTTTATTATACTACCGTAGGATTTTTTTCAAAGTTGATGACAAAGTTGTTCTACTACATACCGGTTAGAAGAGACTCAAATCACAGAAATCTCTTTGAAATGACAAAGTGACATTAGTGGTAGTGGGAATTTATTGGATGTTAGAACTCAATTGACGAGTTGGGTGGCCTCTATTTCATTTCTCCTTTGAAGATCCAGTTTAAATGTTATTTATAAATCGGCAATTACAAAAATCCATTTGCAGTTATGGTTGTGTGTGGGTGTGTTAGAAGTTGCCGATGACATTTATGAAATGTTAATAAAATATATACACCGGAATGGTGTAGTTTAACGAGTCCAAGTTCATAACTGGACAATAAGTTGACACATTTCTTCAACTTCTTAAAATTATGACATAGAATTTACTAATGTTCATTCCCTATTGTTGTCGTCGTTCTAATTACAAAAACGTCAAGCCGCAGGATTTGGTTCATTGTATGACATCTCATCGTTGTATGGAGTAGTGGTCCTCGAAAATGAAAATTCTTCACAATGTTATAATTCCATTAAGTTTAACATTAAAAGAATGAACAGTTCTTCTTGGATCTCTTTTGTTAATTTGGAAATACCTGATTATATCTTCTGATATTTCAATGGAAAGATTTGGATTTGAAGTCGATATGTCCCTCCCTTGGCCAAATTAATCATCAGTACTTAATATACTGCAAAAAAATTGAAAATTATTGATGATGGAACTCTAATTAGAATAAACCAAGAATAATACCCGTAAATTTCTTCAGTGTCTCCTACCATAGATATTTTGATGGATGGATTCAGTGTCAACTCCATTGACACATAAATCACTGTTTCCTATTTTATCTCTCTTGTGAACCAATCAGGAGGCCGGAATAATACTTTCTCATCACTCACTAAAAGCCATCTTATTTTCGGGGCAAATCCACTTGTTTCTAAACGAAAAATGTCAAAACATGGAGATCGAGTGTTGTAAATGGAATTTGGCAAGAATGACGACAACTACGACGACTGAGAACACAAGAAGGGATGGAATGGAAAGAAGCGGCTGGTGTGATTATTTAACATCGTAGAAAATGCAAATGGAGAAGTTTATGGAATTCGCGTTTTTAACCAAGTGACAAGAAGGAAGTCTCAGATTATTCAGATTCAAGTTTCAATGATTTTTTCTTTCATTCCTACATCTAAATCTCCAAACATCGTTTTACAAAACCTGCTAAAGGAATTTTAACATTGAAAAAAATGAAATTAATAATAACGTCTAGTTTTATTTTATCGTTGTTATTTTACATCTTCAACTCGATTACACAACAAAGTATAGGACATCAACGTCAAAACTTGAGACAGGTGACTGACTGATTGATTCTAATTTCTCTTCGTCATTTTCTTGCCAACTATCAGTCACGACACAACACGACAGATTTGCCCTTTGCGTTGAACTTATCTTCCTTTCACACATTAACTTTTGTTAAACAAGTGCAGCATATCTTATAATTTTGCGTGTGTGATCTTAAAGATCTTTACATAAATAATCGTTTTGTTGGAAAAAATTAAGTAAAATCAATTTTTGGGATCATCAAAATTTTTGGACTCAACAATCGTATGCGTAAGAAATATAAATTAATATAAATAATTAATAGATTCACTATTAAGGTCCACTACTTGACTTGGCTTTCACTTAAACGTCAATCGGGGCTAATAAATTAGCTTAAGATTTCATATTGCTAAATCATTCAGCACTTAAGCCAGTTTAATGAATAATGGTTGTCCTAGAATTTTTGTCACCTCTTTGAGAGCAAGTAACATAAAATGACGGCTCATTTGTTCACTAATATAATTATTATTCATTGGCTGAATTCTTGTTTTTGTAAATGATAGGGTTGGTAGTTGAGAACTCAATACGATCCCATTGTTCTTCAAAAGATCTTTGAAACCAGTATATCATTCATATTCAAATCCATATTTTGGTATAACTTTATTATATTTCATCAATTAGAAGCAAAATCTAAAGAATTTTCAACAAAAGTCAGATTAGGTTGCCAGATTTATTATTTGATTTTTACAATGTAGAAAATATAACTTTTTGAAAATAATTTCCAAAATCCATTTTCTTTTGTTCGAGTGTTTATCAATTTTTTAGTATTATTCTTTTGTTCTACAAAAACCAAGGCAAGACAACATAATCACTAATGTATTTTTTCCCAAGTCTTTTCAATTCTTCAATCTCGGGATTTAGGTTGTTGGGATCTGCTTTGATTCATCAATCCTAAACTACAACGATGACTATAGTCGAGTCTTCCTTTAATAAAGATTGAAAAGCTTTTTTAGTGTTTATGAAGATCAATTTTCTTCAGTTTGAAGGATAACCTACTTTTATTTTTTATATAAGAAACGAAGATGCCTTGCTGGTTTTTTAAAGTTGATGATGTAGTAATAGTAATAGGGAAAAATTGGAGACGCCCTTGATTCTTTTAAGGAAGGAAGTAGAGCTGATATTAAATTGACAGTTTGAGGGCTGATGCTTTCCGTTTGCTTGCTCTTAAAAACCACACAAGCACTTTACACATTTAAAAATTTCAATTTTTTTACTATATTTCCTTAGTATTTAGTAGTATATGCTTAAGGAAAACTCTGAGTCTGAACATCTTCAACTTAATCTCTTCGTATGGCTATGGATGTTTTGAAAGTTTATCGTGGGATCGTGAATGGCAAATTTATCTGACAGATACAAATTTCCTATGAACAGATAAATGGATGGAGGATATAAGGAGGTTATTTTTTTAAAGGAAGGAAAGATTTAGTCTATTTCTCTACCAATATATCACTAACCAAACTATCGCATGGCAATACCTCATCATCATCATCGACGCATATCTCAATAATCATAAAATTGATAAATTAGATTAAAGGTAACATTAATAGAGTCTATAAAAGTGATAATATAATTTGGGAATGGGGATGATGAAACTAGGAAGAAAAAGACTCTAAAATTAATAAAGTTCAATTCTTAAAATTGTATAAAAATTTTTTTTTCAAAGTACAGTATATAAGTAGTTAATTTTGGAGTTAGCAATTTATTATTTTTATGTTAAAAACTTAAACCAAGAAGAAAAAATAAAAGATGTGAAAATAAGGGTTTAGAAGATGAGTGAATGATGATTTTCGGGGGAAACGAGAGCAAGGAAAGATGTGAAAACTCAATAAACTTTAACACTTTGAGGATATCCATGGTTAGAAAGGAAATGAAGAAGATTGGGATTATGAAACGATGGAAATATTGGTTGATTTCCTAGAATGAATGAGATTCGTGGATTCGTGTGTATTTTTTTTTGGTGAGTTGATCTTTGTATCTTTAATATAAAAATGTGGACAAAAGAAAAATAATATATAGATCGTCGCACCAATCTAATCTTTAATCTTTTTCTTTTGAGAAATGAACCAAAAGATGATCGTGAGATTGGCAAAAGATGAGATCATTGACCGTCACGTGACTCAGGAACTTTGCTAAAACATTTAATATTTCTTATACTGGAATTTTTATTTATAGAAATCTTGTTTGAGAGATCATCAATCTGTATGATCCAAATACAACAAAAAAAGTTTCCTGTCAATCAAATTTAACTCATCCTATTTCTGGATTGAGATTATTAGCGGATTCAGAGATATTAAATATAGAAGGTAGAAGAGAGATATTCTAACAATAGATTTGTAAGAATGGAATTTTGATTCATGAGTTCTGCGGTGGATGAAAAAAGATTGTAATGAAATTCGGGTTCTTTTCTTCTGTATGTTCCTTCGATAGTATCAGGTCTCCGTCATAAGAAAAAGGGATTCATGTTCTTTATGCTAATATCAGTCATCATTCATGTTATATTTGAATCCTGAGTCCATAAGTACCCACTTTTAGGCTATAGAAAACTGACAGGGAAGGATTTCTGAACTGTTTCTTACTGACGTTTAACTTAAAGAAACTTATTGAAGGAGAGGTTAGGTGGAGAATTTAGATTCGATTCGTACAAAAGTCTTCGACAAGATTTTTATCAGTTCCTCCTTCAAACTTCAACTAATCCGTATTTATTGTTTGGATCACTATTGAAAGACTTATTTGATAATCGCGTTATGTCAAAATCAGGGTTAGAAAAAAATAAGTAAGAGATTATATTTCTTTTTTGATTAACAAGCAAGGTCCTTGTTTACTAAATTCTTTTCGATAGGAAGCAATAATGATGACGTTAACAATAAACGAGAAGAGTATCAAATTATAACTGAATCATAGGTCAAGAGTCATTTGACATTTTACAGACTATACTGATAAGTGTCAATAGATTAAGTAGTTAGTAGTATATCCCAATCAATACTCGATTCCGTAAACAATACAAGAGAAGGCCAATACTAAAACAATAGGATGTAAAAAAAAATTCTTCTTTTTAATAGTTTGTAAAGAGAAAGTGTCGTAATTTTTTGTTGTAACGTTAAAAAAATGCGTCATGGGATTGGGATAGTAGGCATAATAGGTTAAGTAAGTAAAATAGAATTGATGAATTTGTAATTTTGGAAGTCATGGTTATTAGGATCAAGACAAAGAGTCTCTGTTTCAGGGGATTGGAATGCGAGTAGTGTAGTGGAATAACAACGCTAAATCCTTTGTTCCAAAGTTTACCTTTTGTGTTATTTATTACTCGAGTTCTAAACAATTAGAAATTCAACAATAGTTTTTGAAAGGAGATGACGGAAGAGGAAGAAAAAGGGGGAACTACATGTAGGGAGACACATTATTCACCATCTGTATTTTAATGATAAGAATAGAATTTATTGAAGTGAGAGATTGGATTGAATTGTTGTGATGATCCTCTTTTCGTTCACCTACTTTCTCCTCTTAACTTTTTGGAAGTTTCTATCCTTCCTTTTGTCTTTTCATAAAATCTGAATGATGATCGGTTGACGTGATAGTTTGATTTAGAAGTGTAGTAGTGTTCTATAACTAAACCAAACCAACCACAAGAAGAAGAAGAAAAAATCATTTTTTCATCCTTGAAGTTTTCGAGGACGATATATAACTTAAATGGAATGAAATAGAAAATCGAAGAGGAAATTTGAATCATGGAAATAGTAGTTGGAGGATGTATATGTTAGAAAGAAGAAGAGAAAACGGGAATAAATTGATTCTCTCTACCGTGGCTCTTGAATACATTAGACAATTTTCCAGATGAGGACTTTACTTTCCGTAGTTTTTGAAATGATCAATATGAGGTTGGAAGATCTAGGGAGACAAAATGATTCCCGTTCGTTATGCTCAAGGTAACAACCCCTTAATCTTCCAGGGGCTCATCTTCTCAATCCTCTTTTTACTAACCATATCCCTATCCTCACTATCTAAATACCCACGGGCATGAGTTACAACGAAGAAGGAACTCCAGCTCAAAGTCAACTCCAAGTGTCGCCTAAGCAGTTTTGGGTGATGATTAAGTGGGCTCATGCGGAAAATAATATCAGAGTTCCTCTATGGAAACTTTCTCCTAAAGTCTTCTTTCTCCTTTGGATCTTTTAATCCTAAACTCCCTTTCTACTTTTTCTGTACCACTTTCAGTAAGTTGTGCTTGTGCATTTTTTTTTTGTGAAGAGGCTCCTGAGGTTTCATCCTATTGAAATGAGATATTCCCCAAATAGAGAATAATGGAAGAGAAAGTGAGAGAGGATTGATCGTTTCATCAATTCCCATCCTCATTCTCATTCTCCCTTTCGTAAAATATTGGGATGATGTCAGTTGTTAGTCCCAAGAGTAGTGATGACTCTTAGGGAGTGAAAGTGGTGATACAATCCAAGGTAAACGATGAGCTGAGTATGTTATAGAAGGAAATAATACTAGTTGTTCATTGGGAATTGCTTGCTGTTGTCCAACTGAACCCGGGTGGTGGTATTCTACTGTTAGCTGGGTCAACACTGACTTGTTACAACCGTTTAATATGTAATACAAGACAATTTGACGAGTTATGAGATATTTCAAAAAAAATTTGTAGAAGCATTTCCATTATCCTTTTCTATCGTTTCTATTATCGTTTTCTTCAATTTCTTCACCACCGAAAAGAAAAATTCAACACTGACACCTCCTGAGTTCTCCTCGTGAGGGAGAGAGGGGAACTTTTACTTTCCCTGAACGCAAACTTGTAACTCTCCAGGAGAAGAAGTAAGTTCAAGTCTTGAAGAGATCCAGTCAGGAAGAATGTTATGTAATGTGAGGTTGGAATTTGGTGAGAACGGAACTCTCTCTCTGAAGAATAAGCCGTCAAATTCCTATTGGCTGACAATCCACCAATACTCCTCACTTGCTTTACAATAACTATTTCAAAAGCTAGTAAAGCTTTTCCTTCTGCTTAGAAAAACTTACAAGGTTATAGTTCAAAATTCATCTTAATTTAACAATAGAACTTGATTCACAAGTATATTTCAAACTTATTTTGTGAAAGTTACGAATATTCACACGAGGAGTTATGATTTAACATGGTGTTATGAATACATTTATGACAAGTTTCTGCGAGGTCATAAACTCACTTCTGGATTCTTTTACAGCCTTTTGCCTTCAAGCATTTTGCAATAATGGATTTTATTAAAAGAGTGCAACTCGAAAAGAAAGAAGTTTTTGGTCATTGTGAAAGAACAAAAAAAAACTTTTTTGCTTTGTCAAGTGATTTGTGTATCCATGTGCTGCTGAGAGAATTTCATAGTGACAGGACATGATATATAAGCATTCTTGTAAGTATGGAAATAATTAGTATACCGTTACTAAATATTAGATCCCCTATTCATTCTATGAGAGGAAACGGAAGATGAATATTTGTTTAATAGCAGGATCCATCGTCGTCATTTTCAAAATAATGTTTGTTGTTCTTTCTTCTTTTTTTGCAAACTCATTTTCATCTTTCTTTTGTTTTGAAATCATCCTTAAGGAATTTATAATGAGGAAAGAACTTACAAACTCCCCGGTGGTGTTACGAAGTATTTGTCACTCATTCAGTTTATTACTTTAAGTTTTTCTTATAAACTTTCCCAGAGGGTAGAATTTAGTTTGTTGGGGTTTATATGAATTTTTGTTACTGTGCACAAAATATTGAAATATGGCTTAAGTGCTTTTTTCGCAACAAAGAAATAAATTAGTATCCCATCTAGGAAAAATGGTTGGAAGTCTGTTTATAATAATACTGGATGGTGAAGAAGGAAAGGAGGAGGATGGGTCGGTTGACGCTGATGGGATATGTGTCATCGTTACATCATCCACATCCCCCTCCCTCATCTTAAAATACGTATGCTAAAAACAACATTCCTTAATCCTTAATACCCGGAGAGAGTCAGGATTGTATACTGCACTGCTGGGGAATGGATGGAGAGAGACAGGAAACGAAAAATTGTTTCATGGAGTGGTAGGTTTCTCTCTTTTAAGAAGAGTGACACATGCGACATTTGACAGTGGAAATTTGTCATAATCTGTCATCTAAAGGCGATGATAATGATCCAGTAGTAGAGAAGTCTGCAAATTAGATTTAGATGACAAATTCATTCTAACTTGTACTGGTTTTCAATAATTTTAAAATGAAATACTATGCTTTTGTTATTAGACAACCAGAGGTTTTCAACCCTTAGGCTTCAGATTGTGGTATAGCGGAAGACATTTTGAAATAAAATGGAAGTTTGAGAGATGGTGGTAAGCCTTAATGAGAAACGACAGGGGGTATAAAGCATTTCCGGGAAAGTGGTGATTGCAAATCGAATCCGTCTCTACTCTTTCACTTCCACATAAAACTTCCTTTAAATGATTAGATTTTCTACAAATCTTTTAACATTTGTTAAAAAAAATAACACTGAAAAAAAAAGTAGGCTTTCAATTTGAATTTACTTTTATTATTTTAGAAAATTATTTTCATCACTTCAAATTAGTTGATTTAACTTATGGTCGGTGTGGTGCTGGTGGCAGTAGTTGGTGAAAGTTTTTTTCAGTAAACTGTGTTGGAAAAAGTTTAAAAAGTTTACTTCATTATTATGACTGATTGACGTTGGTGAAGAAGTTATGAGTGAGGAACTGAGGAAGACTTAAGGTTATATTCTTCAAGTTTTTTTTGGCTATTCTACTCTACTCAGAAAAGAGTTTAGACTTTTTATTTCCTTCCGAAAAAGAAGTAAAGAGTTACTAATGTCAAGAAGAAGCGGAAGAAATCTTCTGTCAACAGAAATAATAAAAAGTCCAAGTGAAAGTCAATGTAATGGAAAGATAGAAAAGGAAAAAGGGAGCTTTTAAGAGAGAGAAAGGCATTATTGACTCATCTTCAAAAAGAGAAGGTAAAAATAAACGTGGACCCCATTTTTTCTTCCCTTCATGATAATAAACTTTGCTTTCTCCCACATACACGACAGACAAACTTAATAAGATTGAAAGAGAAAGAAACCAATAACAAACTTTTTTCTACGGTTCTTCATTGATGATGACATTTGGATCTCATCTCTTTGATTCACTTATTAAATTATATACCAACATTTTATTTTCTAAATGAAATTTATGACTTGTAACAGTTTCTCCTCCATCCTTTTTCTGGCTCTGAGTTGAGATATTTAATTGGAATGCAAAAAGGAAAGTTGAGAGATGAGTTGTTAATGAGGTAGAGTTTTGGAGTAGTCTCTCAAATTGGTAGTTTAAACATAAAATTTTTTTGTTCGTAGTTAATATTTTTGGCAAAGAAATCTTAAGGGAGAAGGTTTGTTGGAGGAAGAAGATTAGAAAATTTATATCTTCCAATTTCACGGGTATTCTCCATTTTCTCGTCGTTTTCGTCCTAGAACTGAGGAGGGTATCTATTTTCAATTTGTTCCATTGGTGAAAGTAATCGACTAATCATGGTGACATAATAATAGGGAAGTAGAAAAAAGAGAAAGTTGCCGGACACTTTTATCTCCTTCTTTTTTCTTTCCCACCCTCAAATCCATTTTATTAGGTCCATTTTCTTAAACTTTTTCTTTTCCTCTGACTTTCTCTTTTGTTGGTTTTTTACTTGTTTAAGGAAATGAGGGAAATAGCCCGGCGAGACCAGCCCGAATTTTTATTTAAAAGATCGATAACTTTTGAACGGGGACCTTAACTGGAATTAGGCGCTTATTTTGTTATTCTACACACTATTACCTTTAATT
>JAQGCN010000242.1:0-30755 GCA_034699725.1 Friesea truncata
CAAGAACTGAGGTCCGGCATCTTCGCAAAGTTTTCTAAAATATCCATTGGAATTTTGAAGAAGGATACCAGGTTTATCAAATTCCTGGATCAAAAATTCAATTATTATCATTAGATTAAACTAAAAATAATCTTACTATAATTTTTCCTCCATCCAATACAAGTATTCTATCAGAATCAAAAACAGTTCTCAATCGATGTGCTACAGTAATAACTGTGCAATTCTTAAATTTCTCCTTTACTATTTCTTGCATTATTACATCAGTTCTAAAGTTTTATAATAATTAACATTTTAAAATACAATTTTCTATTTTATAATTAACATACTTTGAATCTATATTTGCTGTAGCTTCATCCAGTATAAGAATTTTATTATTTTCTAACAATGCTCGAGATAAACAAAGAAGTTGCTTCTCTCCTTGACTAAAATTAGAACCTGATTCTTGTATCTGCAATATTAAATCAGTTAAGTTATAATAATTATATTTTCAAATTCTCATCAATCACCTCTGAATCTAATCCATTATTCGAATAATTTTGTATTCTATCCAATAATTGAACATTTTCAAGTGCTTTCCATAATTCATCAGAGTTAAATCTTCCATACGGATCTAAATTTTCACGCATTGTACCCGTAAATAAAGTTGGATTTTGAGGTATAACTGAAATTTTACTCCTTAATTTTGATAGAGATAATTTCGAAATGTCAATATCGTCAATATGGATCCAACCACCAACAGGGTCAACAATACGCATTAATGAGGCTATTAAAGTACTTTTCCCTGCGCCCGTTCGTCCAAGTACACCAATCTAAAGGCATGCTTAGATTATTCTTGTAAAGTTGTAACTTTGTATGTTGTTTTGTTTAACCTTCTCTTTTGGATTTATAACAAAGGAAATATTCTGTAAAGCATCATGATTTCGGGCATATTTAACAAGTAAATGACTTGATTGAATTTTACCATACTTTGGCCAGTCACTAGGTGGAGGTTTATCTTAATTTTAAGATAAAATAATGTTAAACTTTAATAATGGAAAATATATTAATAATTACCTGATTCTTTTCCTTCTGGACGTAGATTTGTATATTCCAAAATTCTTTCAATGCTAATGCTATTATTGTCCAATTCTACAGAAGAAGTCAATCCAAATGCAAGGACGGTCGTCATTCCAAGAGCTTGAGTGATTACAAGAGCAATTGAAGATGCATCTTTAATTAAAAACGAAACATATAAAAAGTCTCTTAAATCAATGTTATTCTAATTAGTTAAATTACTGGAATAGAACAAAAGGGAAGCAATGACGAGAAATGTTGTATAAAGTATCCAAATCCATGTAATTGTAGAAGAAAACCATCTGATGGAACCAGCATAAGCATAATATAATTTCACTTGTTCATCCATCAGTGCACAGAATCTTGATTTGTATTTTTCTTCTAATCGGTATGCTCTAACGCTTATAATACCATCCATTGTTGAACTAATTAAACCAAATATTGGACTTCGAGCTAAAGTAAAAAGTAAACTCATAAAAAATATAAGTAAAACATAATAATAGAACTTACACAACATTTCTAAACGACGTAGGTTGCATGATACTGGAATGAAATATTGACGAATGTAAAGTACCAAAGGGATGACTATTACGACTGTTGGGATGACCATGATTGGTTGAATTAATAAGATAACAATTAACACTCCAATAAAATTCGTAAGTGTCTGGAAGAAAGGGAAAAACCGGTTAAGATGCTTTCATTATAAATGCAGTAGTACAGTAATTTACAGTTATAATATTATAGTAGAAACGAGGAAGGAATTCGTCCATTATTCCTACATCGTTTGAGAATCTATTCAATATTCTACCTGTAAAAACAATCAATTCATTACACAATTTAAATTCCAAAAATGGCTTACCAAAATTATTTTGTTCAAAAAATAACATAGGGACCCTTAATACGGAATTGAATAGTTTATGATGTATTAAAGTGGAAGATCTTATACAAATTTGAGCAAGGAGCCAGTTTCGTATGAGTGTAAATACGAACATTCCAATTATAATATAAAGATAATTCATCAAAAGTATCATTTCAATTCTATGTTGACGTAGTTTAATTGACTTACTCGTCCTAACAATAGAAGTACATAGATTAAAAAAATACAGACTTCTAATATTGTGCTGGGCTTACCAAATTTTGAGCCATACGTCTGAACCACTTAATAGTATTTGTGCTAATATATTCACTAGGAGAAATACGAGGAGTAGGAACAAGGAATTGTTGGATCTTAAATATTTCCAATGGATATTGTAATCAATTCTTCCAATTGATTGATGCTCTTTTATTTCCTCTTGATTTTGTTTTGAAAATGTACCATAACTCTTTAACAATCTAAAATTCATAAAGATTTACATTAATATATGATTCAATACAGAAGTACAGCTAAATACTAAATGTACACGATACGAAATTAAGCTAAATAATTTAATGATAAACAAACCCATTCTCAGATTCATTATTTCCTTCTGATATATTTTCATTCAAGAATTCATATATTTCATCCACATCTTCTAAATTGCTCGTATAATTTAATATGGCAGATTTTCTTACTTCGTTAAAATTTCCTTTTGCAACTAATTCACCATCTTTCATTGCAAGTATTTGAGAACAATTTGGTAAGAATCTACTTTGATCTGTTGCAATGATTACACATTTTGTACTAAGGAGTCCCTGTATACATTCAGTAAATATATTTTGAGATACGTTTAAATCAACAGAACTCAAAGGGTTATCCAGTAAATACAAATCAGCATCAGCGTATACAGCTCTGAATAAATGATAATAAAAATTAATATATTTAATTTATTAATATATTATTACCGTGCTAAATTTATTCTTGCTTTTTGGCCACCACTTAAAGCAATTCCACGATCACCAACAAGTGTCTGATCACCAAATGGAAATAAGTCCAAATCTTTAGTTAAACCACAGGCATGGATGACTGTTTTGTACCATTCAAAATTATAATTATGTTCAAGAATAATATTTGCTTGAATTGTTCCAGAAAATAACCAAGGCTGTTGAGGTACATATCCAACCTTTTTAGGATGAATTAAACTTCCATTTGTTTTATGTAGTTCTCCAAGGATTGTTAACAATAATGCAGTCTAGAATAGAAAAATAAATACAATTACTGTACAATACTGTAGAGTTATATTAGAATTAACACACCTTTCCAGAACCAACAGGACCAACAATCGCACTCAACTGACCTGGTACTACACTGAATGTTACATTTTTTAAACAATCTTCAGTTGTACTTGTATTAACTGAGTTCCAGTTCGCTGATACATCAGTGGCTACAACACCTAAACTACCCCCAGTATCGTCGTCTTCTTGTGTTCGTTCATTCATTTTTAGCAATGCCTGTTATACAAAATATACATTTACTTATATTTTACGATAATAATTTACTATTTACCTGAATACGAGATACAGACGCCTGCATTTCAAAAATACCAGTCAATGCTGCAGGGAGTGATGATGCTACTGCTGTTTTTAAATAATTTACAATAGTAAGACCAATAAAGGCTTCGATGAATGTTACATCGTTCTCAAGTAATACAAAACAGAATAAGATTACAAATATGACTAGTCTTGATCCTACATCGTTCAACGTTTGAGTTATGGCTTGAAGTTGTAATTTTAAACGAAAATATTTCATTTCATCTCTATTAAAAGAATATTAAAAATATACTAATATAATCAATAAAAGTATTTATTAATCTTACCTTCTATAAGTTTCAATGCGTTTGGAAAAATACGACTCCCAAGTTAGCATTTTAATGAGAAATATTCCATTTATAACTTCATTTGTAGTTTTTACACGCAAATCTGTCTTTGCTGCTCCTTTCAAACGAAGTATACCAAAAATTTTCCCAAATGTTACTATATTACAAAAACGAATATTAATTTTGAATAAGTTTAAAATAAATTCCATACATTGTGTAAAACAAAGGATGAATAAAATTCCAGCACCCGTTAGACATGAAATCCCAAAAAAATACCAAAGTACAACAGTACTACTTATTACTTGTAAAGGAACTGATATTATAAAAGGAGCATACTGGAACAGTACTAGACGATTTACATCATTTGAGATCATATTAGTAACTTTTCCAACGTTGTACTCAATCAAAGCCTCTTGTTTTAAGTTTAAAATCTTAAAAAAACTAATGATATTTTAATTTCTTATTTTGAATTTGTAACTTACCTTCTTGTACATTAAAACTGAAAGTCCAGCTCTTGCTTCCAAAGCTACAACTCCCATGTAAAATGTTACGTATTGATGAATAAAATTTGTAAAAATAATTGATAGGAGTATAAGAATCGCTGCTATAATACCAGATTTTTGACTGCGGTTTCCAGCACAATATCCAAAAAATACAGCAAGGAAAGGACCTTGGGCTACACTGATATACAAAATATAATTTGAACTTTGTTACGAAACATTATCAATGAATATATTTACCGTAGTATAGCATCTTTGACAACTACTAAAAAAAAGTAAAAAATTATCTTTCTTTGAAATACTTTGAACAATACTCGCAATAAGCTTGGTTTCCTTGTATGACTTTCATCCTTTTCTAATATCCAAAAATATTCAATTCTTCCAGCAATTACTTCACTACTTTCTACATCGTTGTATTTTGGTACATTTCCTGTATCTAAATTTTGTTTATTTCCTAATCGTACTAATGATATTATCCATCTATAAATATTTAAAAATAATAATATCAATTCGTTCAAAGAATAATTCAATTAATTTCTTACGTGAAAAATAATTTTGATAAAAAACTAAGCTGTATTGTCCCTTTGTTGTTAGTAGAAGTCATTTTCACATTTTTACTTTAATTAAACTTCTTAAGTTTATAAACACACGCTGCTGCATTTTGAAAAGAAATGATTCTTAAATTTTTTTTAATGAGGATTGTAAAATGATAATGACGAACCGGTATAATCGGTGGAGTCATTAAGTTTAAACACAAACTAGTTTCTGTCAAAAAGAGGAAGGAATCTTGGATGAAATCAACAACCAGTTTGAATGAAATCTGGATTCGGATAACATGATTTAAAGTCATAAAAAATTGTTTTAATGTTTTTTATTTCAAAACAAAGTGATGAAAACCAAAAAAAAATTTTTTTTTAAATAACTTGCATACCATATTCATCATTCTTAAATTGAACATTTATAAATTGGGAATTGAAATTTTGCAATTCTAAAGTACAATTTCCCACTAAATTTTTTATTTAATTTAAAATCATTAGGTTAAGTTTTACACTTTAATTTTTTATCATTAATTTAATAATTAAAGAAATGGTAAGAAAATCATACTCACGGATACACAACACACAGGGTTTATTCACCTTAAAAAGGGTCCTTAAACTTCACTATTTGAATCTGTTAACTAATGTATCCTGTTCTTGCAAATCTATTATGACTTTCTTTCGCATGTAGAAAATAGGACAATCACGACTGTAATAGAAAAAAAAACTTGTAAATTAAGAAAAATGCAACGGAATATTTACTATGTTTTTACCTTGTACAAAGAATATCCTCGTGAAGAGATCCCTGACATCGCTGACACTGAGTCCATAAGCGGTTAAATTTCACTTCTAATTCAGAAAGATTAGAAACTTCCCTTAAATATATCTCAGCTTCCTTATCTTTGCAATGAGGACAAAGTGCGCCGTCGTTGGTTTTCAAAACTGTACGACATCCAATACAAGTGGCCATTTTCTTCGTAAAATTCGCAAGTGCTCCAACTTTAGACGTCACCAGAACCTTAGTTAATGTATGAGCACCGCCTAAAAATATTGAAAATAATTAATACTAAAGTTAAAAACTACAAGCATGTCACTTACGAAGGAGCTCAGCTTCTGTCTTTTCTCCAAGAATTGGTTCAAATATACGAGTTAATGGTTTACTCAATTGATTTTCCAAATAATAGTTAGCATCAATAGGAATGTTATTTTCCAATACGTATATTGGATCTTCAGCCTGGAAATTAAATCATTGTAAACTGTGATTCAAAGAATTAAGTATGTTGAGATACCTTTTGAAATGCAGGTGTTCCCTTAGCAGCTGCAATGATAACATATGGTACACGATCTCCTAATTTTGGTGCTGTTCCAGGATCACGCTTCATCATTTTTTTTGCTAGTTCAACATGAGCTTGTTTTCCAGCGTACTCCTTTTCAGTCTTCGTTAATTCTTTTGTAATAACAAGTTGAGAAATATCCAATTTATTTCGAAGGAGATCAGAAATTATATTTTTTGCAAATCCAACAGCTCCATGTGGGTCCCTACACACAAAAAAATGTCAATTATTCGTATTCATTCATTGCGTTTATGTGTAGTTTAGTACCTGTTAACAAGAATTCGTTCTAAGCATGTATTCATCACAGTTGCAACCAATGGACAATTGTCACGTCGAACTGTTTCAAGTCCTTTACAGTCCATTTTGTCATGAATCTCTGGTTTTGTAAAATACAATCCAGCGTATCTCTTCTTATTGATAAGCAAGTAAGGAAAATAAACCTGAAGAAAGTTATTTTATACTACTTGTTATATTAAATTCATAAAATATTTTTTACCTTTTCGAACTCTAATTTAATTGGAGCTACGAATCGTTCGCTTACAGAACCAGCTGCTTCTCTTCCAAGTACCATGGCTTCTGCTACAGTAGCAACACCAAATCGTACCATAACTGAATCAGTATCACCATAAATAACTTTAGCGTCATGTTGGTATCCATTCTTTATACAAAATTGTTTTTCAACTTCATTCTTAGTCAGTTCAATCATCATTCTTCCAAAAGCAGTGACACTTTGACTGATTTCCAAACACGGCAGTTTTCCAACTTGAGCTCCAGTAAATCCATAGACGGAGTTAGCACTTATCTTTAAAGCTAATTGGCGACCATCCAACACTTTACGACGAAAAGGATCCTTTTCATTTTTCAAATCACTTTTTGCCTTTTTACGAGCAGAAAGTAAATCTTCCAGAATCATTGGTAGAAGACCTTTTCGAACAGAAGCCTTGACGAAGCAGTTATTAGACGGTGTTTTCATAAATTCTTCAGGTTTAAGATTGCTTGTAGATTTAACTAATGTAGTGTAGCATAAATTATGAGCCATCATAATACTTGGGTATAGAGATGCAAAATCAAGAGTAGCAATCGGTACGTCATAATATCCACGCAATGGCTCAATTACTGTGGCACCTTCAAATTGGTCATCTGTTCCTATTCCTTGATAAGTTGGCATGATATAGTCATAATCCTTTGCCTGGTAAAATAAAAGTAAAAGTTTGTTATTTTTTAAGTAAATCATAAAAAAACTTAACTTACTTTTCTTAACAGCTGTGATACGACTTTGATTTGTTGTCCACGAGTTAGTAAATAATGGAGTGGTACTCCAGTTACACGTGCCATTTCTACGTAATTGATGACACACATAAGTTTATCAATAAGTCTGATAGGAAGAAGTGCGTCTTTGAGGCAGTAGACAGCAAGTCGTCGTCTTGTTTGATCATTCCCATTTTGAAGATCGGTTATGATAGAATGATGGACATCTTCTTTTTGTTCACCCAAGAAATTAAAACTGACGGAATTTAAAGTGTACGAACGAAGTTTATAGTCTCGAACAAGAACGAGATAAAGATCAAATATGACCCTTCCGTCAATATTAATTGATTTGTTTTCTCTTCTTCCCATTTGTTTACTTTGGAGTACGACATCTTTTACGACTGATTTTGTATTTTTCACACGTCCCAAATAACTAAAGGAAAATATAAGATTAAAATGTATTTTTTAAATTTGAGTTTCTTAAATCTTACTGAAATCCTTTAGCTTGCAAATGCGTAGCTCTGTTAAGAAGATAAGGAAGATCAAAGTTACAGATGTTGTAGCCAGTGATTAAATCAGGATCTGTTTTACGAACAAAGTCACTCCAAGTTGATAGAAGCTCCTTTTCATTGTCGTAGCTTAAGACTTGAGCTTCCATAATTGGTGCACAAGTATTCAGAGTAAATATTGTCTTAACAAACGGCTCTAAAAGTAAGAATTAATAGACTGTATTTTTAATTTACTTTGTATAACTCAAATGCTTACCTGCATCTCCTTGTCTAATAACCATATTAGCAATTTGTATAACAGGATCTTTGTCAGGTTCCGGAAAAATACCTTTCCGATTGGTACATTCGATATCAAAGGACAGAATTCTGAAAGGAGCCACTTTTGCCCAGTCTCCTTCAGGAGCATGAGAGATCATCCTGTCTACGGAAACGTCGATTTCAATTTGTGCTCGTGAAGTTATATCTAAATTGAAAGATGCAAATATTCATTTAGTATTTGTTGTGATGAAAACGATCGAATAATCTACCTAATTTCCCTGGTGTGCCCCTTCGACGGGTATAAGTTCCAGGAAGGAGTTCAATCCAGTTGCATCCAACCACATTCGTATCAACAGAAAAACGGGTTTCAAAGTCAACATTAGACTCAAATGCTGCATAATCAACAGAACCTAAAGTAGGAATCATCCATTTGTTTGTTTCAAGAAGGCGCTTGGCTGGAGCAATCAATCTAAATAAGTTTTATATTAAACAAATACAACTTATTGAATAAATTTTGAAGATGAAAAATGACTAACCTTGGAATTGCTAATATAATTTTAGCAAATGATGCCTTTGTGTCACCACGATATCCAAATATATTAAGTTTGTATACTATTTCCACTGCAAGAACTGCTTCTTCAATTTTTTCACGATTAGATTTCAAATCATTCATTATTGCTTTGTTTAATTCCTTTTTCAATTCTCCACAATGTTTAAGTAGGAAATTGTCAGGAAGTGAAACATAAAAATATGGAGAAAATCCATGGACATGACAGCAAACAGAATGTCCTTCTTCAGTAACACCAAACATCCTTGAAATAAAATAAAACTGGATGATTATAATCCACAGAAATTATATTAATGTGTTTGTTATAATTACCTAATTATTGGTACAGGTCCTTTGGTAGCACCGGGCATACCCTCCATGGGTAATCCAATATAATGATCCATATCCAGTTGCTGAAAAGACAGAAATGATTTTGACGGAGAAAATGATGGTGGGACAGGTGGTCTTTCCCATTCATCATAAGATACGTTTGTGGATGAATCAACTTCTTGAGATTCACCAGCACTGTTATCATTGTCCTGTACTTCCATTTCTTCAGCTGCTTCCATAAGTTCCATATCCTCATCATCTCCACCAAACATATCTCCATCATCTTCTTCGTCATTTGCTACAAACTTTTTCTTACTTGTCTGTTGTCCATTGATGTTAGATTTATCTCCGTTTGATTTCCTTTTCCAATTTGACATCTTTAATAATTAAATTGATGAATGGATAAGTTACTGATAATTTAAGATACAAAATTGTTGACGACTCACGGTGTCACGACTAATTTAAAAGAAAGAAGAATGAATTTTAAGTTAAAAAAACCTCGTTTCGGCCTCACTTAAAAAATTACGCTTGCAATTTCTTCTTTCTTCGTCTTTTTTCCCGCTTTACTTTCCCTCCTTCTCCAAAAATCAAAAAAAGTGACAGCATGTGAAAGTTGACACACGAACTTTTTCTCAAATGAAAGTTACAACACACAATTAACTTCAATAAATTCCAACTAATGATTATTATTATTTAAGGACTTTATGTAATGTAATCTTTACAATTATTTCAAAATAAAATATCCTTTCTTACGACGGCAATCAATTATCAATTATTTCACTTTTGGATTTGAGTTAGCTAGCTGTTAAGGGAGGAATGGATGGTTAGTTGGTTTGGTGCTGCTGGTGCTTTGCTTATGTTTAGTTAAAAAAACACTACTAACAAACGCAAAAATTGAATGATTAATTTTCAAATATAAAAGAATGAATTAATTCAAAACTGATACAACAAAAAATAATGTCGAATAATTATCAATTTATTAATTCATAAAAATTAATCTAAAATTTCTAATCTAAAATCATTTTTCTTCACTCATCCAACCAATAACAACAAAGAAGTAAAATATAAGGAAAAAATAATTACTTCTTCATTCAACCAATCAAAACATAAAAAAAGTATTAACAAATTATAAAAATAATTCATACTTCCAAACTCATTTTTAAGATCTAATATTCTTATGAGCTTCAGCACACTGCTTGGATTTTTTATGTTTGTACAAACTACCGTTTGATGTAAAATCTACACCACATATTTCACATTTCCAATGTTTTTCCTTTATGTGACAACGATTTTTAATAAATTTTTATACTATGGAACTGATTTTTTAAAATATTTTAAATCACTGAATTTAAATTGAGTGTAGGAAGTTGTAAAAAATATTAACAAGTAATTATTTCCAAACTCATTTTGAAGATTGAATATTCTTATGAGCTTCAGCACACTGCTTGGATTTTTTATGTTTGTACAAAGCACTGTTTGATGTAAAATCCAAATCACATACTTCACATTTCCAATGTTTTTCCTTTATGTGAATACGATTTAGATGATCTTTCATGGAACCACTTGTAGTAAATGTTTTTGTACAAAGGGGGCATTTGTAGGGTCTCTCACCAGTATGAGTACGAATATGATCAGTTAAATGGCTCTTAAGACGAAATTCTTTTCCACAATCATCACATTTGTATTCCTTCAAATTGTCATGGATCTTCATATGCTGATTTAAATTACTCTTTTGAGAATACAACTGTCCACATTTTGTACAATGGAATGGTTTAGTTGTGTATTTGAGTCTAATGTGTTTTATTAATTGTGGTATATCTTCAATTTGTATTGGATTCCATCCATCTGAATCACAAAATCCAATTCCATATTTCACTCTTAAATTATTCATTAAATCCCCAACATCTTCAATTTCTAGTAGAACACCAAAGTCATCCCTGTGAGTACGCATATGCTTCTTCAAACCCCCTTTCCATCCAAATTGTTTTCCACATTCTACACATTTGTAAGGATTTTCATCTGAATGTACTCCAATGGTGTGACGCTTCAAAACACTTTTGGATGGTGCTGGATATTTGCAAATTGTGCACATGAATTTGCTTTCTTTTGTGTGGGTTATCATATGTCTCTTAATTTCTGAATTTGTTTTGAATTGTTTTGTACATTTTGTACAATTGATGAGTCCTTTTCCAGTATGATCCTTCAAATGGAAATTTAATTTGCCCTTTTCTATGAATTTTTTATTGCAGTATTCACATTGGAATGGTTTTTCTCCAGTGTGCATTCTTTCGTGGACTTTTAAATGTATCTTTAGTTTGAAACATTTATAACAAATATTGCATTGAAATGGTCTCTCATTGGTGTGTTTGTGGATGTGCCGGAACAATTCAGCTTTGGTTTTAAATGATTTATGACAAAATGTACAATTGTGTCTCTTGTCAGAATTTGATTGTTGATTTTGAGTTTCTATGATTTTAAACATTTTTCAAGAATTCCAATATGATTTTATTGGAATGAATTTAGTTCCAAATAATCCCGAACTTTATTCTTCGTAAAAGAATTTAAAAATTTAGTTTAGAAATAATTATAATTTTGTATAAATAATAACTTACAACTTTTTTTGAACCAGATTATTATTCCTTCTTGACTTTTTCGAGTTATCACAAAAAACTAATGCTTGCTTTAGTAAATACAGAAATTAACTGAGACAAAGGGGTGGACCCTTTGCCTTTCTTTTTTTTTACATGGGTTTACAATCTAATTTTAGGATTGGATTCAGAGAATTTAATAAACTACCAAAAATTCATGGATTCACGTATGACTGACGGCCAGAAGTTAATTTTGAGCAGAAGTGAAAATAGGATTTCAAATCGAAAATTTTCGAAATTCGAAATTTCAAATTGATCAATGCTTTGATTATTCTCACTATGTTTTCATCAAATTAACTTTTCAATCAAAAATTCTATACTTATAATCATCCTGTCTTTTAAACAAGCCAGGCCATTTTATAAACTTGAGTTTCATAATTTTTTATTTTGTGTACCTCTTTGTTACTAATTTTGCATTACTTATTCCTGGCTCAAAAGAGTTTCAACCCTTACATTTAATATAATATTATATTCGAAATTATACTTTCAATATCCAGTCATTTTTTTTGTAAGGACAATCAAACGGCGAGAAAAAACCCAAAACATATAAAATTGTCTACACGTGTTGGAAAGTTGATTCTTTATTATTATTTTTCTTTAATTTTACTTAGCATTCGAGAAGTTGCATCTGAAATTATTGTGAATGACGCACAGAGACTTGTTTTATCTTGGATTATGTGCCAATTTACACGCGTCCTCGTCTGCTGTTACAGCTACTTTAAAGCAAGTTGACGTATTTACAAATTGGTATAAAAGGACAATAATTATTTGTCTTTCTTTACGAATAACTCAAATTAACTTTAATCAAAACGTAAGTTATACTTACAGTATAATATTAATATATTAAAGTTTACAGAATTTATTAACTTTGTTAAAAACTAAACTGATTTTATTATATTTTCCAGAAAATTTAAATTTTTTTCTTTCTAAATTTTGATTCATCAACCACTTTAAATATACAATGGCACCCAAACGTGATCCAAATTTCCTTGACAAGAATAAGGAGGCATATATTGCAGAAGAAAAACGAAAAAATTCCATTAATAGTTCAACAAAAAGTTATGGATCAGATTCAGCAAGATCCCAATCAAGTTATCGTCCAGTTGATTCTACATCTCCTTTCTTTAAAATTGAAGCAAGTAGACATGTTCAATACCTTTGGTAAATCTTGTTACAATCAGTTTTGGCAAATGACGGATGGGTTATATTTTTATTGCAGTTAAGTTAAAAATAATAGTGCTGTTAGTAATATTAACATTACAATAATTTTATACATACTTTACTTATATTTACAAGGTGAAAATGAAATAGTTTTATTTAAAAAGCGGAAATAACAAATATTTTTATAAAAAATTATTTAAAATCATAATAGTATAATTCAATAATTATTATAAAATGAAGACCAATGCTTGTGAGAAAAGTAAATGTTGATTTCCAAAGTTGATTCTGTAGAAATAATTCTCATAATAAAATTATATAAATTGTTTTAATATGAAATAAAATTAAATGTTTAATCATTAAGGTAGTAAAAATGATTTATTGAGCTGTAATTGATCCTCTATTAACATTATTGTTACTATTTGGTGTACTAAATGTAATTTTTGGTACAAATCCACTTTTTGCATCTACAAAATATGTAACCGTCATCAATCTTCCATCTGGAAACAGTACGAAATATTTCCCATCGGTTCTTCCATTTGCGTCACCTCCTTTTTCTTCATGTCCAAAATAATTCTTAGATGGAGGATCGTCAACGACATAGGAAAAGTCATACTAAAATTTAAATTGAAATATTACTACAAAAATTAAAATATAAAATATAACAACTTACAGGCATTGGTTGATAATTTTGATCTGGTGTATAATGTCCAGAATCAACTGAATTGTCCAACGGTGCAGCTTGTATAAGTTTAACAAATAATACTAATACAAGAAATGCGTAGTATTGGGCCATTTTCCTTGTATTTCTTTCTTTCACTAGAATATTAGCGTAGAAGGTGTAGAATTAAACTAAATTTAATTACAATAAGAATACCTCTTCTTATTATGTTGTGTGTTTCCAAAAAAAAAGTTTGAGCTATGGGAAAAATTGGAATAAATAATGATGTAGTAGTGGAAGGTCAAATTTATATCAACAGAAAGAATCAGTCCTTTGACTCTTATAAAAATTATATATTTCACACGAATTGCTAAAATTATTCAAGGAATTTATATTGTTTCATTCCGAAACATCTTAACGGATTGCTTGCTATAAAATGAATGTTAGCTTTGTAATTTTGTTTTGTAAAGTTACAGGTCCTGTTAGAAAGAAAAAGTCTGTCATGCTCATGATGGCAAGTTAGACAATACTCTTAGGAATAAAAAGATTCCACATTCATAAGATTGTGACACGAAACCGAAAATTTGCAATCGTTTTTATTTGAAAAAGACCTTTCATCCCCGCGCATGAGTTTATGATTAAATAAAAACTTAACAAAAGAATTTTTTTAAATTTTATCTAATTAAAAGGTTAGAGAATACTTTTAAGAATAAATTGAAGGAATATTCATTGAAACTGAAAATGTGCTAGTGATTATATTTCAAAAAGACCAAAATTGACCCATTTTTGGCCGCAAACAACTCGTTGGCGATGCTTATGTATATGCACAAATGCAGAATATTTGCAACACTTGCCAAACCAAAATCCAAATTTTAATATCACCTGAATAAACTAATGTTACTTATAAAACGTTTATGTATAAGTGAAACAAATGTATTTAACCAGTTTGCAAAGTAAGGTTGTTGAACGCTAGAACATTAATTTTTACTTGTTTCAGTCATGAAGTACATCATAGTATTTACGGTTGCCATTGTATCATTATTCTCTATTGCTCTTTCAAATACAACACAAAAAGATGAAATACAGGTGTAAAAAGCAAAAATATTATGTATACATTTTAATAGTTTTAGATTTTAAATAGATCGATACGAATAAAGACGCTGTTAACAAAACGGATCCAATCCGTAAGTTTAGTTTAATGATTAAAAGGGTATGAATGAATTAAATTTCTTATAATTACCATTTCTAAGTTTTATATTTGGATCATTTATACCTCTTCCTGGTGTCCCAACGCCTACTCCAGTTGTTAACTGTGTAAATGCCATAGGTTGTTGTAGATGGCAATGCAACAATACGAATGCCTTATCGTGTAACATAATATCGTCACCTGCAGATGCATCAACAGTATGTATGGACTTCAATGGAGCCTCGATTCCTAATGCAACCCCTTGTGTATACACTGTTAACTGTCCTCAGTGTGCATCATTTAACAATTGCTTAGGTCAGTTACTGACCTAAGCAATTGTTAAATGATGCACAGACTGACCGTCAGTTACCACCAACTAGTTGCAGAAATACAACCCCAACATGTCTAATGTATTTATAAGAGGAATAACTTATTTGAATAAATAAATCAATTTAGTGATTCTATACAATAAATTCAATAACAATTTATGTTTTCTAAGCAAATATAAACACTCGTAATTAACTGTTTTAAAATCATTCAAGGAATTCATATATTAGTTTCGTTCCGAAGCATCTTCTTAACGGAATTATTGCTGGCTGTAATGAACGTTAGCTTTGTAATTTTGTTTATGTAAGTTACACTTACACAGGTCGTATCGTAAACTGAAAAAAGTTACTTTGCTGTATCTATTTGGATTCTGACACGAAACTGAGAATGTGAAATCGTTTTTATTTGAAAAAGACCAAAGTTTCATCCCCCTGTATACGGATTTATAGCAAAATAAAGGAATGTTTTAAAATTCTTTGATAAACACTACTTAGACAACACTCTACGAATAAAATGATTCAATATTCATAAGATTCTGACAGGAAGCAGGAAATGTGCAATCGTTTTTATTTTAAAAAGACCAAAATTTCATCCCCCTGTAATGGTTTATAACAAATTACCCTGGAACATTAATTTTTACTCGTTTCAATCATGAAGTACATCTTAGTACTGCCGTTCTCTGTGCAATATTAGTATATTTTCTATTGCTCTTTCAAAGACAATACAATACGAGAAGATGAGATAAAGGTGTAAGATGTAAGAAGCTAAACAATTATGTATATTTTTTAATTTTAAAATAGATTAATGGGAATACAGACGCTATTAACGAAACCGATCCAATCCGTACGTTCAATGATTAAAAATTCAACAGAACAACTTTATTAATCTCTTTTAAACCCGGAAATGGTTATCTTTTCGCTTACCTAAAAAGACAAAAATATAATATTGTAAATAACGCGTGGACATTAAAATAATGATTTGTTAAAATCCATCTAGATGATATTAAATACTGTACCATCCAAGTTAACACTAATTTGCGAATTGGAATTCTTCAAACGATGATTGGCGGAAGAAATCCCAGAAGGCCATTTTTTCCTAAATTAAAGTAACAAATCATAACCAACTAAACAAAAAATAAAGATCTCACCTCTTGCTTCATTACAACCTGTTCAATTTTGTTTTCCCATTGTATAAACGCTTCTTTTTTTTGTGATTCTGTCTTGTTTTTCTGCATATCAGACAAAGTCTTCTTCATACTTCGTGTCATTTCTTTCAGTATTTTTTTAATTAATCTTCGCTTCTGCCGGGCTAAAATTAACTCACTCATAGTGGTTTCAGTGGAAGAATCCAACGTCGAAATTGAATCTAGGAATGAAAAATGAAACTTTGAAGTAAGAAGTGACTGTTGATGAGATATGTGTTAGACTTAGACTAGCTTCAAAGCAAAATTAAGCTTTGGACATAAACTTTTATAAAAATGGCTTCCTTTCTCCTTGGCTTTAAGGGTTTGTTTAAAGTTCATTCATTGTTGGGGGTTGATTGGGAGAGGGGTTGTTACTTTAAGACTGGGCTTTGGCTTCGGCTTCTGAATGATTTTGGGTAATTTTCTTGACAGATTTCTTTTCATCTGGAACAACGAAAAGACACAATAGAGAGAGAGAGAGGGAGAAAAGACGCCTCGGGAACACTTTTTCTTAGAAAGAGAGAAGTTTAATTTTAGAAATTGAATAGTTGATGTGGAGAGTTTTTTAAAAATTCATGAAATCACAGGAAATTATTCTTATTTCGAAAGGCCTTAGAATTAAATACATTAAGCTAAATCTGGAATAACATGTCAACTTAGGATTAAGGAAATAGGCTTAAAATACTCATATCACAACATTACCCATGTCACACAATATCATCTACAGACAGATACATCAACAGTACAGTATGTGTGGACTTCAATGGAGTGTCGATTCCTAATGCAAATGCAGCCCCATGTGTATACACTGTTAACTGTACTCAGTGTGCAACATTTAACAATTGCTTATCCAAGTCAGTTACCATTACCACCAACTACTTGCAGAAATACAACCCCAACATGTCTAATGTATTTATAAGAGCAAATGATATGATAGAAATAACTTGTTTGAATTGATAAATAATTCTTAAAAATAAAATAATAGCAATTAAGGAATTTCAAGAAATTTGTACTAAATCGGTTATCTTTTGCATCAGATATAGAAAAAGCTTATTTGAGTAAACTGATTCCAAAATGGTGGGATAATAAGAAATTAGATTTAGATTGTTAAGTTGTTGCAAATATTGTATAATTTTTTTAAATTAGGTAGAAGCAGGGCAAGTTGCATTTAGATAAACAAAATAAAATTTTTGTCATTAACTTAATTAATACGCATTTTCTAATCTATTTTTTCATGTTGAATTAAATAATTGAAGAAGACGAGATTTATAAAACTCAAGGGTACTTCTTTGTTTTCCCTTTGCTGGAAAATTGTGTAAAGTGGACTCCTCCATTGTAATTCCAAAAATGCCTTAAGGGTAGTGTACTTATATTTCGGTGAAGGATTCTATTTCTTGTTTTTTTATTTTGTATTTCATTATTAATATAAGAAAATCAATAAATCCCTAAAATTTAAGACTGAATACTTTAAGGCATCAGCATTTAACCTTGTAAAGATTATGAAGAGGAAATATTTAAGGAAGTTTGACTGTCAAGTCATAGAAATAAGTTCATCAGAATATGACATTAGACGGGTAAAAGAGGAACCTTATCATAATTTGACACAAGTAAAAGAGGAACCTTATCATAATATGACACAGGTAAGACGCATCCGTCCATTAAACTGCTTCTAACTCAAGAAATAGGCGTATATTTAATAAAGTTAGCTTTTTAATTATTTCTTAAAATTAAAATTAATTGCAATTTAATATTTGTATTTCCTGTCTGTTTAAATTTGTAATAAGGGTATGAGTTTATTTTAATAACTTATTTTGGACTATTTCAGAAACAAGTGAATACCTGTCAAACAATCGTTACTCGACTTATGAATAAGGAAGGCGTCGATTCGAGTGCAAATTCTAAGGTAACTTGTTGTATTCTTTTAAAATTGGTTAATTAGTTGTCAATTTATAGTAATATTATTTAAAAATTCAATTATTTATTTTAGAAACACCAATACGAAACCCGATTCCAATCGAAAATGGGTAATGATGGTGTTAAAACAGCTCCTCCTCCAATTGGAAATAAGTCTGGTAATTCTTATAATTGTTTATGCTTCTTTCTGTAATTAAAATTTATCGTATAACTAAAATGCTTTTCAATTATATTTTATTCTAGATAAAACACCCCCTCAAGAATGTAGTTCAGGTAATTATATCTTAAGTATTTAACTCTTTCTTCCATTTGTAATTTTATAGGATTATATATCTCATGATTACTTTTTTGTATTTTTGTAGTAAATGCATCGATTACAATTCAAAAGGATAAGTTGAAAGAAGTAATGGAAAATTTTTCATCTGTACAATCCATAAAGTATTTAATGCTTGGATTATGCGTCCTCACCTTTATTACCACATGGGGCATCTGCCATGTAATGACATCTGGGTTGGCAACATTCGAGAGGACACTTGAAAAATCGTTGGGAACATTTGAGAGGACACTTGAAAAATCCTTGGCATCATTGGAAAGATCAGTCGACAAGTTTGTAAATATTGCTGATAAGTCTATTGGTGTCGCAGAACGATATTTGTATCTGCAGTATAATAGTTCATTCACAGTAATATATCAGTACTATTGATAATATTTTCGCGACAAACGATAATAATACTACCCCAACTTGTATTTATAAGAGGAAATTTATGAAATGATACTATATTTATGATACTGATTTGGATCTACAATAAATTATACACACACTAAGCAAACATAAACACTCATATTAACTTATTCAAATCTCTTCAGAAATATTATAACATAATTTTTACCCTGACTTGAAATACAAATCATAAAATAACTTCATCGTTTTATTAAGCATGATTAGAAATGTAAAATATTTAAAGCTAAAAATTTATATTAAGGTGCAGATACAGTTGGATTAGTATCTAGATTCCCAAACGTACTTGATTCAGCAACTTCTGGAACTGTATTAAGTCTGGCGAATAGATATTGCTTGTCGTGCCCTTCGAGTATAAGCATGTGTCTAAAATTAAAAATCAATTTGGTTATTGATAACTAACAATAAAGATTTTCAAAAATTCTTTTACTTACTTTAAGGTTTCTACCATTCTTCGATTTGCTTTAGCGCTGGAATAATAAAAGTATGATGCAATTGATATTAGAATTAAAATTGGAATTAGAATATGAGGTGATGTAATGAATTCCATTGTAAGTTGTGTTGAGCGATGCTCCAAATCAGTCAGAACGTCCCACGGTCTTCTATAGAAAAAGGAAAATGCATTAACCAACATAACAATGTTATAATATCCCATTACGTGTTTGTTCGAAATGGTCCACAACTTTTGGATGGTTCCAATTTTAATATTACGAAACCCAGTGCTATTGAAACAACTACGAATGCAACCATTTTTACTCCAACATCAACTGCTTTGCCTTTTGTTGTCCTGAAATAAATCGAATGTTAATTTGGAAAAACAAATCAGAATTTCATTTAATGACTTACCTGACTGTTTCAGATACCCTTCCAGATATTACAGTTAGTGTAAATTTTTTAAAGTAGAAAATTAAAAATAAGTATAATATAACAAAAATTGGTAAGAATGGACAGAAATAAAAGAGAAGAGATATTGACTGAATACATATAACATCCAATTTATGTTTTGTCAACCAAAAGCTCTGACGTGGTATACGCTTGCATGGGATTAATTTCTGAACTATAAATCTTCCATAGGCAAATCCAAATGTAAATACTAATTGAAATATACCATCCACAATTATGTATCTATAATGCATACAAAATATTAACAATAAGTGGATTAATGAAGATTTGACCAAAATAAGTTTAGTTACATTATAATTTGCATTGCAAGGGCAGATTCCCAGCAACGTTCCTTTTCTTCATCAGCGCTCTGACACACAGTGCAACTAGAATCTTGCTTTGTACAGTAAAATTTAATAATAAATTTAGCTCCAACGGATCCCAGGACAAGAAATCGACCAATCAGAGCACGAATAAATAGTAAGGACTTTTCAGTCTCGTAAAAATGGCCCTCGAAATTACTAATCTGAATAATGACAAGAAATTATGAAAGTAAAAGTTAGAATAATTAGATTTAACTTACTTGTTTGAGTATAAGTAAAATGAAGAAGTTTGTTAGGACAATGCTAACTGATGGAAGAAATTGAGCGATTGAGTCTGATTTTAGAATAATGGCAGTCGTATTAAGAAATTCCAATTCAGTTGTATTGTTTCTAATAATCTCATTATTTGTAATGGTACAATTTGAGCCAACGCAGAAAGACTTTTGTAAACTGTAATCAGTTATGTAAAAATTGGCACAAGCGATTGATAGAAAGATGCAAAATACTAAAATGTTTGAGAAAAATCTTTTTAACCACAGTATACATTTTTCTTTCGTACTTTCAGTGGCAACCTGTAAAAATTACAAGTTAAATTATGTACAACTTTAATTTCGAGTATGAAAAAAAAATAACCTTCATTTTTTCAGTTTCTAATGAAATTTTCATTTCATTTTTGAGTATTCTTTTTCGAAATTTAGCCCCGTCTGAATTTCTTGTATAATGATCCCAACCAGCAAATATTAGATTACTAAACTTATAAAATTCTCCTTCCTTTCCTAAAGCCACCTCCTACAAAAAATTAAATATTTTTTTTAGAAAAAAAATCACTAAATACTATAGTGGTACATACCTTAATAGCTCCACGTATTTGGACAATACCAATTAAAATCGTAAGAACAAAAACGAAAATTGGAATGAGTATATAACCAACAGGAAGATCGTAAGTCATAAATGGAAGTACAAGTTTAGAATTCTTGTAAAATCCATAAGTTAAAGAATTTGTCCAACCATCTGTAGAAATATTAAGCGCGTTGAGAAGAGCCACCCATCTATTCTGTTGTTCTTCATTTTCAGTTCGTAGAATATTGGAATATTGTAAAGCACAACAATCCGATACTTGAATTCTTGTCGAATTAGAATCTTGCATCCATTGTGAAGTATCTAAATAAATATTATTTAATGATTACATTTTATGCTTAATTCTTTCTTTTTATTTCTACCTGCACTATAGTTCATCGAACAATTAAAATTTGCTTCAACTTCATCAAAAACCATTTGTGGTATTATAACAAAAATATTCAAAATCAGGAACAGCAACACATTAAAATATACTGTCCATTTCAAAGAAACGAAAACATCAGCAATACCTAAGATTCATAAATGTTGTTACAATCGTACTAAAATATATTATAAAACAAACATTACGTGTTCCACTGTGATCTTCAATTTCTCTCAATGAGCTCTCCCAGAGTAAATGTCTTCTACATCTATGCCTCCATTTTAAAAGAATGCTTTCTTTAAGCATTTGGAGATTCCATTTCAGTCGTTTTGTTCCTTTTAGTTTTAACATTGGTATCGTCTATAACAAAATAATGTTTTACATTAGAGCGATTAACTTTATTGTTGTTTATTACCGTACCGTTAATTGTGTCTTAAGTTCTCGTTTTGCAGCCATTGCAATGGGCATAGATTTTATTCTAAGTAACTCCTTCCATCTTTTTCTTTCGTTTGGTATAGTCATATCTGCCAAATCTGGAAGTGTGGACACATGAACTTCATGATTAACGCCTAATCGTGTGGTTGAGTTGTAAGTTGTATACGGATTCGTATTTGTTGTATTAGCCGTGGCTGTACGACCGAACGTACTTCGACGTCCTATACGAGTTCAATCGTAATATTTTAATATAATATTCTTATGTTAGAATTGTAAACTTACTATTATGGTATCCATAGCTATTCTTTCTCGCAGTAAGAGAAGGTAATGGTATTCCAGATCTATTTCTTGGTTGTACATTTACTTCTTCCGGTGGTCCACTTCCGGAAGGGTAACTTTCAGTATAAAATTCCTCACCGGCTTCTTGCCATACATCTTTTTTCTTCTTTTCAGTAACTTCACGACTACTATTTGAATTTGACATTCCTTTTTAAATAAACTTGATAAAAATAAGAAGAGTGAATATTATGATTAAATAAAATAATTGTAAATACAACTACGCCTTTTTACAACATAGTTGCTAGGATAGACTCTTTATCTTCTGAATCAGGAACCGGAGAAAAGAAAACGGGTCGATGAAATCAAACTTTCTCTCCCCTTCTTGTCATTTGTCTTCCCTTTCACTCTACTCAACGCATGCTTTTACCCAAAATCACTTTTATACAAAAAGAATATAAAAAACAAAACTATTTTACATAAAAAAAAGTTGCGCGATTAATGATTGAATGATATCGATGATAAATTATTATTCAGAGTTTTAATTTTACAAATAATCCTACTTTAATTTATATAACTGAGCATTATTACTTTAAATTAAATCAACCACTTTGAATCTAATATGTGGTTCTTTAGGTATGACATGGAGGTACTTTTTATAAAAAGTAACACCTTCTAAACCAGAGTAAAATTTTTGATTATAAGAATGACTCCAATCCACATCTGGTTTTTCGCATGTGATAATAACTGTTCCTTCAGCTAATGACGTAAGTATGAATTGGTTACGTACTCCAACCTTATTCAAAATAGTATAAAATTAAAGTTAATATTCAAAATGATTATTGGAAACCCTCCCTTACATTAAGTCCACCATGGTATCTGAGTCTATTCTGTGTAGCTAGAATTTGGTCCTTCTTTACATAGTCTCCATCATGAATTTTAAGTCCCCAATGTTTACCAGGGGCTTGGGTTGGATTTCGCTTTGAACTCTGTGCTTTCTTAGATTTCTCACGAATACCTAAGAAAAATATCAATTCACAAATGAGTAATTACACCAGTTATCAATTAATATGCAATTACTTACATTGTGAAAGACAAGGGAAATTATGAGTTTGGAAAAGGTTACGATGTAATAAATCTGATGTAGATATGACAATCCGATTCATCTTTCAATGTCAATAGTATGGTTGACACACAAATTAGAAAGAAGAATGTAATTTATAAATTATTAATCAATTATTAAGAAATTTCATTCATTGTTTTAAAATTAAAAACTAAATAAACATTACAAAATACGCGCAAAATTGATTTACATGGAAGGCTAGCGGACAGTTAAGGTTGAAAGTATTAAATTTCAGTGAAAGTAAAAAATTTCAAAATTCTGATAAATTATTTTCAATGTCAAAATAAAAATAATTTAATTCCTTCCTACTATACATCAATTGAATGTAATGTTTATAAATTCTCCAATAATGTCATCATCGTCATAAAATTCACACCAAAAGTCAATAGTATGATGGCTTTTGTCAAAATTGACTTCTCCTTTAGCCTTTTTTTAAATTAAGACAACAAAAATATTAATAAAATATTTTATATTTTTATGTTATTTTTATATATATATAATATAAGTTCATTTTTTTTTGTATTTTTATACCCAAAGGAAACCTTTTTTCTAAAAACAACCAACTCCAACTTCAGAAAATAATAAGATTTTTTTTTGATTTATGAAGGAATACTTAATTAAATTATCAAAATTTAAAGAAGAAAAGAAAAGAGGATGCAATGAAAGAAGAAACGAGTTTTCTTCTACAAATAAATAAATTCCCTCGGTGAAAATCCTTACTTTCACTTCTGTTAATTATGCGACATGTTAAAGAGAAATATTGGAATATGAAGTATGTAATAATTTCATTTATAACATGAAACAGTCTTTTGTTTCATAAGAAATTCAAACGCTGTATTGAAGTACACAAAGGATTATTAAAAAAATTTTAACAATTATTGAATAGACAAATTATATTTTCTTTTGTTCCTTATTAATTTTATTTGAAAATCTGATTATGTTTTTTATTATAATGAATAAAAAGAGACTTTTAGATTTGAATTATTTTATTTTAAATAAAATTCATAATGAGGATTGATGAGTTTAAGTCCAAGATTTGCAAATTCTTTGCAAATCAAAAGATTTCATCTTTTTCATTATATAATGAAATGATCCATACACATGAAGTGTGTTAATTATTTAATGCACTTGGACGCATATTTCCTGTCCCATCCCCAATCTTCCTTCCCACCCCTTGACCCATTCACTAATATAAAAACAACCCTTACCAATTTTCGTTTCTCCAGAAGAGAAGAACGAAAAAATAAACGAGTTTACAAGCGGAAATCCTGCTTTCACTTCTGGCCACGGCCATGTCAAATGAGAAATCCATGAATTTCCAATAGAAGCCTAAATTTAGTTTATTAAATTCTCAGAATCAAATCCTAAAATTAGATTGTAAACCCATGTAAAAAAAAGAAAGGCAAAGGGTCCATGAGTTTATTTCTGCATTCACTAAAGCAAGCGTCATTTATTTGTGATAACTCTGAAAAGTAAAAAATAATAATCTGGTTCACAAAAGTTGTAAGTAATTATTTATACAAAGTTATAATTATTTTTAAATTAAATTTTATAAATTCCTTTAGGAAGAATTTTTATATTTTAAGAATAAAATTCAGGATTAATTTGGAAATAAATTATTCCAATCAAATTAGGTTGGAATTCTGGAAAATGTTTAAAAGAAAAAAAACTCAAAAACAAGAAATACAACCATCAAATTCTGACAAGAGACACAATTGTACATTCTGTCAGAAATCATTTAAATCCAATACCCTCTTGTTCCGGCACATCCACATTCATACCAATGAGAGACCATTTCAATGCAATCTTTGTAATAAATGTTTCAAACGGAAGGAACATTTGAAGTATCACGAAAAAATCCATACAGGAGAAAAACCATTCCAATGTAAATACTGCAATAAAACATTCATAGCAAAACAGCAATTGAACAACCATCTGAAGGATCATACTGGACAAGGACTCATCAAATGCACACAATGTACAAAACAATTCAAAACAAATACACAACTTAAGAATCATATGATAACAACCCACACAAAAGAAAGCAAATTCATTTGCACAATTTGCAAATATCCAGCACCAAACAACAATCATTTAAAGAGACATATGATAACTCACACAAAAGAAAGCAAATTCATGTGCAGAATTTGCAAATATCCAGCTCCATCCAAGAGTCAATTAAAGCAACACACCGTAGGAGTACATTCAGATGAAAGTCCTTACAAATGCAAAGAATGTGGAAAACAATTTGGATGGAAAGGGGATTTAAAAAAGCACCTACGTATTCACCAGCGTGACTTTGGTGTTCTCTTAAAAATCAAAGATGTTGGGGATTTAATTAATAATTTACGATTGAAATATGGAAGTGGATTTAATTATTCAGGTGGATGGAATCCAATACAAATTGAAGATATACCACAATTAATCAAACACATTAAAATCAAATCCACAACAAAACCATTCCATTGTACAAAATGTGGAAAGTTGTTTTGTGAAAAGAGTAGTTTGACTACACATTATGTGAAGATCCATGAAAATTTGAAGGAATACAAATGTGATGACTGTGGAATGGAATTTCGACAGAAGAACAGTTTAATTTGTCATATTCGTACTCATACTGGTGAGAGACCCTACAAATGTCCCCTTTGTACAAAAACATTTACTCAAATTAGTTCCATGAAAAGTCATTTAAATATTCGTCATATTAAGGAAAAACATTGGAAATGTGAAGTATGTAATCTCTCATTTACATCAAACAGTGCTTTGTATCATCATAAGAAATCCAAAAGCTGTACTGAAGCACATAAAAATGCTAAAACTTGAAGTCCTTTGAAATTTTTTTTTGTTTCATTTAAAAATCTCGCAATTTAAGTCACAGATTATTTCTTCGTTGTAATGTTAATTTTTTCAAATATTTTTAAACATACTTAACTATTGTTAATATTCTTGGCAAAAAATGGAAGCAATAATTATATCCAAAGTGTAGTTGGTATCATGTCTATCAAATGTAAAATTTTAATTTTTAATAAAATAAATAAATACTTTAAATTCTTATTCTTTTATCTTCTTTAGTCGAAATGGCTGGCATTAAATTTTCTTCACTCAAAAATTGAAAGGGTAAAGGGACTGAAATCCTAAAATTAGATTGGAAACCCAAACAAGAAATGCAAAGGGTCTATCATTGTGTCTGAGTTTATTTCTGGAATTACTGTAGCCAAGCCTCATTTCTTTTGTGATAATTCAACAATTCAACTCCGAAAAGTCAAAAATAAGAATTGTTCAAAAAAGCTGTAAGTTATTTATAATTTATACAAAATTATAATTATTTTTAAATTAAATTAATTAAATTCTTTTATATTTTAATAATAAAATTCAGGATTAATTTGGAATTAAATTATTCCAATCAAATTAGGTTGGAATTCTGGAAAAAATGTTTAAAACAAAGGAAATTCAAAAACAACAAAAACAACCATAAGAATTTGATGGTTGTTTTTGTTGTTTTTGAATCCAATAAAAATTGAAGATACACCACAATTAGTCAAACACATTAAAATCAAATCCACAACTAAACCATTCCATTGTACAAAATGTGGACATCTCTCTGGGTTAAAAGGAAATTTAAGTAAGCATATGAAGATCCATGCCAATTTGAAAGAATACAAATGTGATGACTGTGGAAAAGAATTTGGACAGAAGAGCTATTTAATTAGTCATATTCGTACTCATACTGGTGAGAGACCCTACAAATGCCCACTTTGTACAAAAACATTTACTCAAAATAGTAAGATGAAAATTCACCTAAATATGTGTCATATTAAGGAAAAACATTGGAAATGTGAAGTATGTGATGTGGATTTTACATCAAACAGTGCTTTGTACAAACATAAAAAAACCAAGCGGTGTTCTGAAGCTCATAAAAATATTAAAACTTCAAAATGAGTTTGGAAATAATTACTTTAATAATTTGTTAATATTTTTTTTGTTCCCATTGATTTAATGACAATTATTTTTTCCTTGTAAATGTTTTATTTCTTACATGATGCATCCATTATTGGATGGACGAGTTAAGAAAAATAATTTTAAGATTAGAAATTATATTCATTTTTATGAACTAATAAATTGATAAATATCGTACATTATTTTTTAGTTGTATTTGGAAATTATTCATTCTTTTATATTTGAAAATTAGGTAAGTGTAATTATTGCGAGGGCCCAACACCACTGCTTTTACTTTGTTCATTTGTATTACAAGAATTGCTTTCCTTCCTAGTTCCTACACTCCATTAAATTCAGTGATTCAAAATTTTATTTTAAAAAACCAGTTCCATAATATAAAAATTTATTCCCTTGTAATACCTTGTGACGATTTTCATACAGAAAAAATTAACCTTAAAACAATGAATTAAACATTCCAATAAAACAATATATGCTTGATAGTAAAATTCTTTGTATTTTTAGCCCGACTTCGGGCTTATGGATTCAATCCGTATACACGATAACTTAAGAACGGGTGGACGGATTTTGACCAAACTTGGCGTGAATGTGAATGTCAATTGGGACAAGACTTGGAAGCCTATTGATTTTGGACCAAATCGGTCAAGCGGTTGCTAAGCAACGAGAAAAACCCCTAATTTGACAAGGATTTTTTAACGTTGGATTTTTATAAATTTTAAAAATTATGACATGGATTTTTTCGAAAAAATCCACTCCAAAAATTGAAAAATCTTTCCAAAAATTAAAAAAAAATCCTTTTCAAAAATTCTTTTCTAAAAAATCCCTGCGAAAAAGGAAAAATCCATTCGAAAATTAAAAAAAATCCTTTCTAAAAATTGTTTTCCAAAAAATCCATTCCAAAAATTCAAAAATACGTTAATAACAAGTGTAAATTTTTCATAAGTGTTTAAAATGTAATTTTCAATTTTTGGAGTGGATTTTTTATAAACAAAATTGACGTCATAAATTTTGGAATAGATTTTTTATTTTAATTTGGAAACGGCATGGATTTATACCACTTTCACTAGTGAAAGCAGTAGCGAAATAGTGAGAGTAATAGCAACTATTTTGCTTGGGCCCTTATGAGAAGTCCCTTACCGACTGCTCCGATTTCGCTCATTTTTGAAATTGACCTCAAATGCTTATTTGTCAAGTTTAGTTTACATCCGTTAACTCGTTCTTGAGTTATCGTGTAGACAGACGGACGGACTTTTAGATCACATATACCGACTTTGTCGATTAATAAGCAAAAAAACTTTTGCAATAAGGTGAAGGACTTTCTTTTTATTTCTAGATTAAACTTAGATAGAAACTTTGATTAACTAAAGATATGAGGAGAATATGAAATTACCCTACAATAAGATATTACTAATTAATGCTTAAACGGATGTATTCATTGTGTTTGTTGCTGATTTTCTTCCAAACGAAAGAGAATCCATTCTTGTAACCAATTTTTCAATTGGTGTTAACTTTGGTCCATCGTTTTCTGCAATAATTAAAAAAAACTCTTACCAAAACGTCAATAACAAAATAATAAAATCTTAGATTACTTGTGGTAACCGAGACCAATTTTGGGCTATCCGTTACTGAAGATGAAGAAGTAGCAGCAAAAACCCCACCTCTCGTGCTGTACTGACCTGTAGTCTTTGTATTATTTATTTTATGATATCTGTCAAAATCTAACAAAAAAAAGTAAAACAATTTTTCCAATTAAAATAAGAAGATTATTTTAAAAATCTATGGAATTACCTGGAATTATTGACCTTGGCATTGTTCGAAAAGGGTTATCTTTTCCTGCTTTCTCGTTTTCTTTTTCCCCGTCGTCAGTGGTAGTAGTGTCACCTTCTTCTTTATCAGACCGATCTTCAGCAAATGATACTTGAATTATGTTTGACTCGATAACTTCACCATTCATGAAGTTAACAGCTGCAATTGCTGCTTTCATAGTGTTGAAACAAACAAATCCATATCCTCTAGATTGTCCACTCTCTGCTGTAATAACGCGAACAGATTTGACACTTCCGAATCTCTTAAAGAGGTTATGCAACTTGCCGTCATCAATACACTTATCCAAATTGTTTATGTAGAGGTTTCTTCCAGAGAATTGCTTTTGGCGTAGTAGGTACAAGTCCTTCTTGTCTATTGATTCATAGCCCGACGGTGGTGGTGGTACTTTGTTGTAATTTACTTTTGACAGATATTCCGAAGCAGAATTTGGATTTATAGAACTAGAACCACTTGATGAATAATGGTGTTCTTTAACTGCTTCATGTTTTACTGCACCAACTTTAACTTTAGCAGCATCTGTATCTGATTGGTTTCCATGTTGGTATTTAGTAATTCGATGAACTTGAATAACTTTACCATCCACTTCTTCTCCATTCATATAATTTTCAGCAATTACTGCTGAATCAGATTCATCATAAATGACGTAACCGAATCCTCTTGAATGCCCAGAATTATCCATTATCACTCTATACTCCTCTGCAGATCCGAATCTTGCAAAAATCTTGACGAAATCCGTCTCTGTCCAAGTCAAGGGGAAGTTCTTGACATATATGTATCGGTCTGACTAAATTTAAAAATATAAAATATGAAATACCATCCCAGTAAATTACGATAATTTGATCGCTAGATTACCTTGTCGTCTTCGCCTTCCTTTTGCATGTGTTTGGTTATGGCTCCTGCGCCTCCCACAGCTTGATCGTAACTGCGTCTCAACGCCATATTTGGGGATGGATGGATGATTTTTATTAATTAAGCCTTAGATTAAAATAACTTAGAAACAAATATTGCACCTAAAGTCAGTCGACGAAATGTATCTAAAGTTTGCAAGAAAAGTCTGGAATTCACTCAACTCACACAGCAGCAGCTGAGAGTTCCTTGATGATGATGAATGACGTGTCATGACGGGTCATTGAACTCTAAGGCAGACTGACGCTTTCACAGAACCGCTTACCTTTAATCATTATGATAATATTTTCCCACAATAATTTATTATTGAAATGAGAAATAATTGAAAGATTTATATTTTTTTGAAATTTTGCTTTCAGCAACCTGATTTAATCTTACTTTATTTATTTATTTTTAACTTAAATTATACTCTTATAGGATGAATTTTTATATTTTAAGAATAAAATTCTTATTATTTATGTATTTTAACTTTTTATATGTTAATTTACATGTTTTTTATGTTGTTCTGTCTCGCGAGATGGGCGAGACGAGACGAGACGAGATGGCCATTTTTCATCTCTCGTTACCAAGCCTTATTTCTACCAGTATACTGTTTAGATTTCCTTGATAGAAATCATATGCTTTCACTTTTGCTCAAAATTAAATCCTGGCCGTGGGCTGTGGGCATGTCAAATGAGAAATCCATGAATTTCCAATCCAAGCCTTTAAGGACTTTTTGGTGGTTTATTAAATTCTCATAATCAAATTCTAAAATTAGATTGTAAACCCATGTAAAAAAAAAAGAAAGGCAACGGGTCAACCCTTTCGAGTTTATTAACCGACGAAGGAGGTATATGTGATCTAAATGTCTGTCCGTCCGTCTGTCCGTCTGTGAACACGATAACTCGAGAACGAGTTAACGGATGCGAACGAAACTTGGTACATAAGCATTTGGGGTCATAACTGAG
>JAQGCN010000243.1:0-30717 GCA_034699725.1 Friesea truncata
TGTACCTAGTAAGGGCTGACGTAACAACCCAATTTATGGGGTGTCTGTTCTAATAAAAATTCAATTCAATTCAATTCAATTCAATGTAGCATCACCGTCCCGGACACCAGACGAAGTTCTAAAGTAAAAGTGATAAAAATAGCCATCGTCAATTAAGTCGGGTTATATTACCTAATCATGATCATTTACCCAAAGTTTACTAAAAACAATCAAATATGACTATAAATGAATTAATAATTATTAATGAAATTTTCAAATTAAATTTTATTATAATTCAATTATCACTAATGTAATTTTTATCCAACTTGAATTGTATTAGTTTTGATACAAAACTAATTGAATTGTAGAACAATTAAGTGCAATATAAGCTAGCAGTTCTGAAATGAAACCAACTAAACAAATAAACACTGAAATACCGAAAACTATAAAGGTGACGCTAATTCTTGTTGAAAAATCCAAGACTTTGATTTTATTTTCAACTTCAACAAAATCTCCAGTTGAGTTAAGTATACTATTAGCTTCTTGGATTGTTTTCTTATGGGTAAGTTTAGAAGTTAAGGCGTTAAAAGCACCAGATTCTGCAAATGCTTTTGCATTTCGATTCAATTTTTCACGCAAATAATTTCCATTATAAACATGAAATCCAATTATTTGTTTCGACAAAACTTGCGTCGTGTCTTTTACCAAATACAAATTTTCCCAGTCTTTGCTGCCATACTTCGACTTTGCAATGAAGAAATCAGTGTCTTGAGAGTGTGTGATATACATTGAATTGTTTGCTAACATTTTCGCATTAATTGATACGTAGCAAGGGATTGGCTCACTTAATCGAGCAATTCCTATTCTGATTCCGTCGTTTTTTCTTTCCTTTTCACTTGCTACAAATCTTTTACGTCCAGCTTTATGCATTCGTTTGTCCCAGTCCCAATACATTTTACTGTCCCTAGTAAATACAATAAATCGAATGTACGAGGATCGGAAAAGCATATCTGAGTATGTCCGTGATCGATTCATTTTATTATGAAGACGGTTAACAATTGTATTCATGTCTCCATTGTTACATGCTTCTTCATATATTTCTCTCCATTTCTCGTTTTCAAAAAAATCGTTGTAGAGTGTAAAATTTAATTGAATAGCTTCTTCAAGTGAATTAATTCCGGAATTTGGAAACGGTTTTGCAAAGAAAGAAATAACAATACCCTTGTAAGCATTGCATAAGAGAACACTCGATAAGAACAATCCACCAACAATAAAACAAAACCAGTTGGATTTGAGTGATTGGCTAGAAATTGGGACAGATTGCTCTAAATAATTTGTAAGCAGGAACATGACAGCAGAATCTTTTGTTTCCTTTACACGAAACCAAAATAAAAGAAATATAAACATTATAATCAGGAAACAAACGAAATTAATCCATAGCCAAGTATCGAATGCTTTGGTATATGTATCTTGGAATGTAATAACTGTTTTTATTGCCGATGATGTAACTATGGAGTAAGGCTTATCGTATAATGGCAGAGTAATGTCCCCACTCCCACCAGTACGTGGGCTAACCAGTTGTTTAAGGAACAAACGGTTTGTGTATGTTATCTTGTTTTTTTCTAATGAGCTGAAATTTGACGTATAATTTAAAAAAGAAATGAATTCCTTCTGAACTTCCAAATTTCTTTTATTCTCAATTTTAAAGAAATTTTCAACATTGTTCTCACGAACGGTCTCCATAAAATGCCATGTTATTTCTGAAAAAAATTTAATTGGATCAAGTTTTATCGCACAATTATTATTGTAATTCTATTATTGTGTAGGTTGACTTACTGTTATGAAGAGGAATTTTGACATAAAGTTTAAATACGAAGTCCTTTGGATCTGGAACCATAAGGTAAATTCTCTTGGATGCTATTGTTATTTGCTCGTATTTTGGTTGATGCTTAAATAATATAATGAGTACAGGTAACAAATTAAATGCTTTGTAATCCTTCGACCAAATTTTTGTAAGAGGGACACGCCGATCGTACGAATTAACAGGTATAACTTGAAAGAAAAGGTGCAAAGTTGACGTATTCTATTGAAATTCTTTTTTTCTCGAAATCTTTTAAAGGGACATCCGTCCATTTGTTATTTTTAAATCCAGCCCAGTATTTGTTCATGTACCAGATTCCGTCTAACATATCTTCCCATTTTGACGAAAATATTAGAGTAACTGCAAGGCAAACCACACCTTTAATGTGAAGGTTTTGTCTTATTACAGGGCAAATGTGTGAACCAACTGTAAAAGGTTCCGCCTTGTCATAATCTGAGCAAGTTGTGTCATTTAAAATATATTGATGTTTACGAGATGACACCACAATTGGATACGACGGAGAGTCAAAGTTGATCCACTTGTAAAAGATAACATTTGTATAACAATGTTTAGTATGAGTTAAAAATGGGGAGATATCTACA
The DNA here is from genome assembly GCA_034699725.1 of Friesea truncata. NCBI lineage: Eukaryota > Metazoa > Arthropoda > Collembola > Poduromorpha > Neanuridae > Friesea > Friesea truncata. Next base: position 2,443 of record JAQGCN010000243.1, read on the forward strand.
AAGTCTTCCGTATATTTAACTTGTAAGCTTCTTTTCTCATTAACTTTATCGTGACAATATAAAAATGAAATTCCAATTAAAAGAAATATACCAAATTTCCATACCAGGGTACACATTATATGCAGTTTTTAAAAAATATTAAACACACATTTCTCATCAAGACGTCTTCGATCCACTGAAAATTGCTTAGGGTCGGTAAGTAATAATAAATCTTTAATAGGGTAAGCTAATTTATTTTCAATTCCGTGTCGATTTCAAATTGCCATCTAAGGTCTCTGTTGTTTATTGAAAGTCGCTTTTTGCCTTGTGATCAGTTATTGAATGTTTCATAAAGATTGCATGTCGTAACGCCACCCTACCCTATATCCCATATGTAAACTTATGATTTTGTCATAAGGAAAAATATAAAAATAATTTACAAAACTGTAAAACAGGAAAGGAAAGAATTCTGCCACAATGAACTGGATTCTCATTCAGTGTATTGGGTATTGTTGGAATTGGATTACCTGTTCAATACAAATTTATAAACAATCATACATTTTCTCACTGGTACGGCCTGGTTCTATTCAGCTTTGGCGTAGTTGCTACTGGGATACTTGGATGGAGTGGATTTCATTTCACTAAATTAGTAAATAAAAGTACGATAACGTTTAAGATTTTGGACCAATTCGGCATTATCTTTCCCATGTGAACACCAAGCCATGATGGGTGATAGTGAAAATAGGTTTGCAATATTCAACTGCCAACTGCAGCATATTTTGGCCTGCTTCGATCTAATACTACATTAAAAACGAAAAAAAAATTTCAATAAGTTACTTAATACAAAAATATGAAAAAACGTCAAACAACTTTAACGTCTTATTAGAAACAAGTAATTAGTTTTTTTAATGAACATCTTAAATCGATTTAAATATAACCATTGATTTCTTAAAAGGTAGTATATTTTTGGTAAAAATTACTCGGATCCAGGATATATGAAATTTAAGATTGTAAATAAACACTTTCAAATGAACGGTATCGTTTATTTTCTTCTTAAAATTCATAGCTTATAATTAATTATGATTTTTTAAAACAAGCTTCTGGATATTTATAATCTTTGCTTCTAGTAAGACAATATGCATCAACGTAGGATGAAATGGATTTGGATTTTGTTGATCGTCTACAAATAAAATAATTTTCATTCTCATTTTTACTAATATGAATCTTTTAATTTTCAATATAGTTTTTTCTCTACAGACTGTTTGAATAAAGTCTCTAGAACTTTTCCCAGGACTTTTTTTTAAAGTCTAAAGATTTGAAGTTTTTCATCTTATTCATCGAAGAAGGAGGTATATGTGATTTAAAAGTCCGTCCGTCTGCGATCACGATAACTCAAGAACGAGTTAACGGATGTCAACAAAACTTGGTACATAAACATTTGAGGTTACAACTGGGACCATGTTCGAAAATGAACAAAATCGGTGCTGTCCTTAAGGCAACTTCTCATAGGGCACAGGCAAAATAGTTCTATTTTTCACTATTTTATTACTACTTTAATTCTTTTGCTACTGCTTTTACTAGTGAAAGTGGTTGAGACTATTTTAACTAGTGAAAGGAGTAGAGACGATTAAGCTTTACACTTCGTTGGTTTGCCTAATACTGTTGTACGGTTTATTTTTTACCTTGAACCCACATTGAATTCAAGGTTATGCTAAAATTGGTTATGCTATGGGAAACGTGGCAAGCTTTACAGAACTTAAGTAAACCGGTTGCTCAGCGTTAAGTTTTACTACTTTGACTTTACCTTATATCAATGTTAGTTCTATGTGACGGGAATTTAATTATGTGAATGTATTTTTGACTAAATTCTAAGAATTTTAATGGTAATTTCGTGGAAGTAATAACTTTTTTAATGGAATTATGTAATACAGGAATCCTGCATAAATTGAGGCATAAGAGAAGATTGGGTATAAGTAGTCCCATTGTAAACTTTGTTGCGACTTCATTAAAATTCATGGAAACCGGTTGTCCAGCAACAAAGTTGCCTTCGTTTACATTTTAAGAGTACGCGTACTGCATACTAGGCACCCTAAACTAAACAAGTTTTCGTACATTACTTTTCGAAATTAATTTTTACATAAAAGCCTGGAAATTCTGACCAAATGTTATCATTAAATTTCACAACCAACCAAAGAGATCATGGCCAGTCTCAAGTTTCAGTTCGTGGTACTATGCGTTTGTCTAGGACTCCAGCAAAGTAGATCGGTATTATTTTGCAAGCTATAAATACTTATAAACGATATTTTTACCTACTCAATTTTTTCCTAACGCTTGCGTTGTGCCAAATGAAGTTTTCTCTCATTTGATTATTTTATGTGTTATCAAGTCATGTCAAGTACATTTTAATTTGAATTCACAGGTTGATCCTGTAAGTGCCGCAGTTGCCAAGCAACTAGTAGAGCAAGCACAACAGGATCTGGCTCCTTTCAAGAAAAGTGCACTGGACCGTCTTCATGGAGAAATTTTTGGTACTGGGAGAGCTGCGAGATCCACGGACATTGTCATATTTAACAAATCCGGGAAAACGTTTCAATTGGTGGAGGAAGAATGCGAGACGGGTGGATGGTCTGGGACTCTGCTACCAGAATATGAAATTCCTGCGTATTCCTCGGTCGTCTATGGGGCTGAAAGTTATGGTTTTCTCTCGGGAGCCACCGAGTGCGTTGTAAAATACAGATCGAAGGATGGAGCATCATTTGAAGTAAATATAAGTAATCCTTACATTGGCCCCGTTCTTAGTTGTGCAAGAGCATCTGGAGGCATAATTCCTAAAGTTGTAGTTGGACGAGGAAACAATAATCTTGTTCGTGTATTTGTGGATGAGAAGGGAATTAATGTGGCTCAGAAAAAGTATAAGGATGTCAATGGCTTCCTTCGTTGCTATGAATAAAATTAATAATCATTTAACATAAATTTATTCTCGTCAAATTTTTCATCAAATTTTGCAATTCTTTATCCATACGGCATTAAAATCGAAACATTTTTTTCAATAAGTTATTACTAGTTAAAAAAATATGAAAAAACGTGAAAGAGTTTTAACGTCAAATTAAAAAACAAGTATAATATAAAATAGTTAGTGTTCTTTTTAAGAACATCAAAAATCTATTTAAATAATACCATTGATTTTTATATGGTATGGTAAATTTATGGTAAAAATTACTCGGATCCATAATACATAATTTAAGATTGTAAATAAACCCTTTCAAATAAACGTTATAGTTTATTTTCTTCTTAAAGTTCATAATTTATAATTATTTATGATTTTTTAAAACAAGAGTCTGGATATTTATAATCTTTACTTCTAGTAAGACAATATGCATCAACGTAGGATGAAATGGATTTGGATTTTGTTGATCGCCTACAAATAAAATAAAATAAATAAAATATTATAATAAATATAATTTCATTTTACTTTTTTCTATTTAAAAATGGTGATTCTGGTTGGGGTCTTTTAAGTCTTGGGATTGGAGTTCCATGTGTTCCGAGTGTTTCTTGAAATTTATTAACAATCCGATAACTACTTGCTGTACATACTTCTAAATTATGCATCAATACATCAGATCCTTTACCTAGAAGTTGACTTTTTACACGAGATGATACACCGTTATATGGTGGGTAAAACCTAATAAAAATAATAGTTTAATTAATGTTATAACTTAGATAAAGGAGTATAATGATAATATTTATACCATAAATTTTTAATTTGATTTGTAAATAATTTTTCAACAGATTGTTGTAGAATATGAAATATTCTGTATGATGTATTAAAATCATTAAAACAGAGTGATTGAGATATATCAAGGATATACCAAACAAGTTCTGGTACATAATGTTTTTCTTTTAATATTGCATCGGAATGATCTACATCCGGTGTTATATGAACTACTGACATTATATCACAATTACCATTTGGACAATAACCCCAAGCCTGTATTTATAATAATTATATTATTAGATTATAATTATAAATTATCAGTTAAACCAATACCTCTCCTGAATCTCCATAGCATGGATCATCAATTATTTCATCTTCATTTGGTAAATTATTTGTTTCTTCACCACTTTCTGTATTTATTTTATTAGATGAATTCCCAGAATCAATTGGCATTGGAGTGAGTGTTAATGGAAATTCAGATACTGTTTGTAAACATTTTGATAGAATTGATTTAGCCCATTCATAATGTTCATCTGTTAAAATATCCTCATATACAAATCCACCACCCAAATGTAATATTTCAAATAATTCCAAAACATAATCAATCCATCCATGATCAACATATTTACTTGGACAATACACATTTGTTATATTCTTCATTTGTCGTAGGAGGTCAAATGTTTTACTTGGTTTATTTTGAATCGGACTCAAATCACGTAAATTTGATACTAGAAGATGTTGGAGCATTTTTCTATCCAAATATAAATTATCATGACGAGAATATAAGGATCCAGATACTATTTCGGATTCTGTTGTGGTTTGACTATTCTCATTCCTTCGTCTTTGATTTAATGGTAATTTTAATGGATCATAGACTGATAATCCTCTTTTATCACACGATAAAACACATTCAGCTAAGTTATAAATAAATATTAATAATTTAAATAATAATATTATTAAGTATAACTTACATGCTTCTTTTCTAACTGATGGAAAACATTCAGATGGTATCAGTGCATGGGAATTATTTGGACATTTTTCTTTTATTATTTTGATTTCAATTGATTTTTCAGTTCTCCAATTATCATTATCATTCCTAAAATATCTACAAACTTTCTCTTCTTCATAGGATTGTACATATCTCTCTTCAACACAAATCTCTTGTTTTCCAGGACCAATTTCCATTATATAAGGTATACCATTTATTATATAAAAATCAGGTTCTTCTCCAGGTAAAACAACACTTACGGATTTATTATTTCCACGAAGTGGTGTTGCCCACCATATTTTAATACCTGGTTTCTCTTCTTTTTCACAAACAACATGTGTATGATCCCAATTTATTTCCTCTGTCATTTGAATTGTATAAATTTTTGCACCACTTTCACGTTGTGTATCAAATGGTCTTGTACAAATTTCACCTTCTGACAATCCATCACTCTCAAAACAATCATCCAATATCATACGATAACTTAAATAAAATTAATATTATTAATTTTTATAATTTATATTCTTTATATAACTTACAGTCCTCTGAAACAGATACAGTTTGGTATATTTTGTCCAAATGCGTATCCATATTTACAATCCAAATGATTTGTTGTAAAACTATTTACTCCATCACAATATTCCATTCCACCACGATCAACAATCTCATAAGATCCATGGATTGGATTCTTACTTTTGGGATCTGGATTAAATGCTGGACGTAAATCATCAAAAAAACTATGAAATTTAGTTGAAACTATTGTAAAATATACAATATTCAATATTAAATATAATAAAAACTTCATTATTGTTCTTCTTCTTCCTTTGGTTTGTTTAAATCAAATGAAAAATCTAAAATAGTAATTATATACTTTCCATTTTTCCATTGTCTATTAAATGTGAAAGTGAATGTTGAATATTAGAATGTTAGGTTAGTTAAATATTTTAAAGAGGGTGTTGGTATTTGGTTGGATGATTATAATTTAGGTGGATGTGATTATATATTGTAGTATAGTAATATTCTATTGTATTATTGATAGTTATTCTAATATTCTTATCGGTTATTTTAAGATGATTTTTGTACTGGAATATTAAATGAAATTCCACTTATTTAAATCTTCGTCCAGCAAAAATATATGATTGGATAATAAATAAGTTGGTTTTTTGTTTAAAAAATTATTTATATTTCCATACTTTTGTAACAAATTAAAAACTTCTTAAGAATTAAGTTAAAACAAATTAAAAACTTGTTAAATATATTTTAGCTGACTTGTGTATAAGGCTTAATTAGTAGTAGCTAGTTACTTAAATCAATGTGATTAGTGTACCTTTACCTTAACATTAATTGATTTTTTGTTGAATAATAGGTTTATTCGCTTCAGAGGTTGATCCTAGACTGATGATCCGAGGATCCCTAACTACAATCGCTGTGGCTCTTATATACCTACCTAATGAATGAGCGACGTGATGAGCGTCAGACCTTCCGTCATTGGAATGCGCTGCTCTCATCACATCGCTGCCCTACTTTATCATGAAGGCTGCAACACTCCCCGGACTAACTGAGTCATTGTCCTCAATGACAAATGTATTCTAACAGGGTTTCAAAAAATTTCTCATTCAGTCCGGAGAATATTACCGTTAAATTTAAATGGGAAAATCAGAAAATTTCTAAAGCTAATAATTAATTTTGATATTGAGGAATCTGCCTTAACCTAATCTAAGCTTAAATTAATTAATTAAATTAATGTAAATTAAAGTTTCAACATTTCCAATTAAATTTAAAATTAAAGTTTTAAATAACTGATATCTTCATCCGTAGTTTTTTCGATTTGTTTTCTTCCAAGTAAAAGTTTTCCAAGGTATTGAGTGTTTTGGGTAGTGGGGGGGGGGTAAGAATCGGATCGGATTTACGTAATTTTCATTGTAGTGGAAAATGGAAGGAATAATCAAATATAGAGTGGGTAAATCTCTCATCAATAGGAATGGAATCATGGGTCGGGTCATGGGTGTTAGTACTTTGTTCACCGGTCAACTTCTGTACGAATGCGTGTCACTTGACATATCTCTTCAAATTAATTTTTCATTCCAAGTGTTACTTCTTTTTAAGCATATTTGACAAATTATATTCGACTTCATTCTTCAAATCTGGGTGTCCATCAAGTTCATATGGGTGTAGTTTCTGCTAACTGCGGCTATTTTTCTCCAGAGCTCTCATTCTTATTATCTTCATTATTTTATTTACTTCTTCTTTCTATTAGTGCACTTCTCAGTATATTCTTCATATTATTATCGTTTCCATACATTGCATCTCACGTGCATCTCTACTGAAATGAGGCTGCAGTGCAGATGAGCATGGGTTCAACAATTTCTTCAAAATTCTTCATCAACTTCAATATCAACGGAGGTAGGGCTGCAGTCCCTGTGAATCCTCACCGCGGTTATTTTCTCAATTATATTCATATATTTTCTAAATATTCATCTTCTATTATTATTTTCTTCATATTCATCTTCAATTATAATTTTCTTCATATTCGTAGTACGTACTGCTCTAATCTCTTCATCGAACTTTTTATTTGTATTTTCATGCCGCATCTCTGCTGTTAGGCTTTGTAAAATATATGGAACACCGGATGGCACGCTTGGCGAAGTCAAGTTTGAGGCCTCGACTCGAACTCGTCAAGCGCTGATGACATTCTTCATCTTTTTGGAATATGCTTCCGTGTCAAATTCTTTGTCAAGTGAAATCTTTATTAATCTTCATTCTTCCTAAACTATCGGTGGTTGCATTTTCTGTCATCACTATTCACTCATTTCTCATTTCATACATGACCCTTGCAATTGGGAATATGGGGAATAAGAGGGTGGACTTTTCAAAAGATGGAAGGACCGGAGAGGTTCTGCTTTCTCGCAAACTGAATGGGGAGGAGGGGGGGGGGTGGAAAACCTCGTGCCAGCTCCACCTCAGTAAGATTGCCCTGAATGGGTCTTGTCGGGGTTTCATTGTTAGTTCACCATGTCTGCATTCCATTTCTATTAAGAAAAATATTCTCCTCAAACTGCATTTGTTCCGTCTAATTCTTTTAGACCTTTATTTTCGTACTCATCGATTAATTTAATGAGGTTATCGTAGGTAGTTGGCAATCCTCGATACTGAAAAAATCTTTGAATGGGGGTATGCATCTGTTTAATTATACCTTCAATAATTTCGTCTTCTTTGTAAATTGACCAGTTATCTCCGAGCAGAAATCGTATTCGGGTTGCGAAAGATAAAACATACTCATTTGCTTTTTGTGTGTAGTTGCTGATATTTACCAACTTGATGTCTTTCTCATTTTCATCGACTGGACACGTAGAGGGAAAGCTCTTCTTAAATTCTTCCTTAGTGTCAGCATTTGTTATCTTGTCTTCATGAATAGAGAACCATTGTTCTGCGCCTGCTACCTCCAATGCGGTTGCAAACTGTGATTTCTTCTTTTTGTCATCAAATTGATGGATCTCCAACCAAAATTCAAATTTTTGAATAAAGTTTTTTAAGGGATTTTTGGGTAATCTTCGTTTTGTAAATGGGTTATTTATCTTGAACAAGAATTATGTTTTGATTCGGCATTTTCACTCTCTTGGGTGGGGAGGGGTGGCTTGTAAACGTCAATTTCCTTGGGATGGGCTCTGCGTCGAATTTTTGAAATCTGGAGATTTTTTGCGTGGGTATACTTTTTTTTTATTAAAGGGAACGAAGATTTTCTTAAATAAATGATGGGGTAATAAGGGAAGTGACACAATTTAATCGTTGTTCAAATCATTCTGATCTAAAATATTCAATTCAAAATTATGTCCTCGAAATTCTGTTGGGGTCGAGGGATGAAATTTAGAAGGAATGGGAATTTTTCCTGTGCCGCGTCTCTCAGACTTTGTTTTCAGTGACTAGGTTTTCTCGGACTTCACCTGACACCTAAACAACTTTTGTAAAGGTTATTGAATGAATTTGTTTTATTGATATGGCTTTGCCCAATCAACACTTAATTTTACAGAGATTTTGAAATAATAATAACTAAGAGATAGAATTTTTAAATGTAAGATGGCTAGTCTGAGAATAATTTATAAAATTGGCACACTGCAGTAGTAAGATTTTTGTAAAATATTGTAGGGTATTTAATATTAGCTAAACGAATTAGATAACTGTTTACTTCAAGGGGGTCTGAAGGAATCCTTGCGACGTCGCGAATTTTTTGGGAAGCAGGACATTCAAAAAGACAGTGCTGTAGCGATGAGTCATTACCGCAGAATTTGCAGATTTTTGTTGTCCATGACCCTAGGTCTAATTTTCCAAGCGGCGTCGAGAATAAGTTTGATCCCAATCTGAGGTTTGAGATGGTATGTACCACGTTATTTGGGAGTTGGAATTGAAGGTAGGATTCGTGGCTTGACGGTTGTTTATTCGTTACGTGTCTGTAGTTTGGGATGAATCTGGAATCTTCAATTCTTCTTTCGTCAGATTGGCTAAGGAGCTTTGTCAATCGAGCTACACCTCTTTCCTTCCAAAAGTCAATTCTGTTGGGGTCTTGTTTTTTCCACAGTTCTTCAAGTCCCGCTTCTGATAAAATATGTTCCATTTGGGTACACCAGCTTTGTTGTGGGTTGTGGTCGTATTTCGAGGACGTTTTTTTTGAGTTCTTTATATGCATCTTTAAGGAGGCTGTTCTCACTGCTTATCAGAATTCGACGCCAAAAGCCCAATGCAAGTTGAAGAATTTTAACTTTAATGTGGGACGTTCCGAATTCATTTCTGATGGCATATTGAGGAGTACAATTCGGAAGGTGTAGCGTCCATTTAATGAATTTTTGTTGTACTGTTTCCAGGTAGTCAGAATAATCGAGTCCCCATATTGCTGCACCATATAATGTAGTTTGATAAATTATTGATGTGAGCAATTTCGTAGAGGAGTTAAGGTTGAAGTTACGGGGTCGACGTAAGAGCTGGATTGTACTAATAACTGCGGCAATGCCTTTCTTCTTTGCTTCTACTGCTTGTACTTGGGACGTCCCGGTTGATGTGAATGTGACGCCCAAGTATTTGTAAGACTTGACTACTTCAATTGGTTTTTTGTTCCAGAAGAATTTTTCCAGGTTTTTCGTTTTGGCTTGTTGTAGTAGTTCAGGGGATGTGGCCACGATAACTAGGTCGTCTGCGTAGAGTAACGCGTGCAACAGTCGTTTGTTTAATTTGAATCCGTAAAGATAAGATTTATTGTACTTTTCATTTAACTCCTCTATGAATAAGTTAAATAATGCAGGACTCGCAGTTTCTCCTTGGAGGACTCCTTTCCCAATTTTGAAAGACTTGGGACGTCCCACATTAGTCCTTACGGATGCAGTGGCTTTGGAGTAAATATCCTTGAAGATGTTTACAAATTTAGTAGAGACTCCTGAATTTTTTAGCACCTTCCACAGCAGATCGTGGTTGGGTGTGTCAAATGCTTGTGCAAGGTCAACGAAACAGCAATACAGTGTTTGTTTCTTCATGAGTTGAATTTGGATCATCGAGTTAAGCACGAAAATATGATCCATCGTACTTCTCCCTTTTTGGAATCCAGCTTGATATTCGGATATCTTATTCTTTCGTTTTATCCATAGGAGAAGTCGGTTGTTTAAGATAGAGGTGAACAGTTTAAGGATTGTGTTAAGTAGCGAGATTGGTCGATAGTTTCCAGGATCATTTCTTTCGCCTTTTTTAAAGATGGGTGCAATTATTGCTTCACTCCAGTTGTTTTGGGACGTCCCACCTTTAAGGGTTTCGGAAAATGATTCTGATAGTGCTTGTATTGCAGCAGGCGAGAAGAGTTTCCAGATTTCATTTGGGATTCTGTCTGGCCCTGGTGCTTTGTTTGATTTTAGTTTCTTCAACGCCAATTTAACTTCAAATGGGTTTATGTCTGCATCTAGGAACTCATCTTCGACAGTGGGCTCTGAGTTTGTAACATGTGGTGTTGCTGTAGACGGCTCGAATGATTTACTAAAGTGAGAGTACCACTGGTCGTCCGAAATATCATTTGCTTGTGCCTTAACTGGTTTCAGAGATTTGATCACTTTCTAGAACTGGTTCGATTTTCTCGTATTGTGATAATGTGCTTCGATTTTCTGGAAGTAGTCGGTAGATTTTTTAGTAAGAATATTTTGGTAGAACGTCCTAAAATATAAATACTGTTTGAGGTAGTTATACTTTTCATTTGAGTCCCTCTCCCTTCTGAATTTTCTTAGTGCCTTGTTAGTCTTGTACTTGGCTTGCGCACATTCCTTATCGAACCATTTTGCTTTGCAGTTTGTTTTTGGTACTATGGATCTTCCAGCCGACGAATAGATTACTTCAGTTGTTTTCTGAAAGAAATCTGTGACGTCACAATTTTGAATATTTTCAATTGCTTTGTTAATCCTGTCTTTCAGTTCCTTCTGGCGAGTGGGATCGTCCGGCACTATTACTTTGAATATGTGGGATGTCATACTGGGTTTATCTTCTATGCGGAAAAGTTTAGTTAAGATTGGGAAGTGTGAAGAGTAAGGCAGGCTCAGTACTTCCATAGTGACAACTTCATGTTCAATGGGTTGAGACGTCAACAGCAGGTCAATCACACTTTTTCCTTGATTTGCAGCACTGATGAAAGTTACGTTCCCCTGCTCGTCACCATTTATATTCCCGTTTCTTATCGAGAGTCCTAGTTCTTCAGCCTTGTTCAGCAGTGTTGTTCCATTTGTATTTAGTATTTTGTCTTGTGAGCACCTCCTCTCTCCAAGGCTGGTATTGTTTTCCCCTATTCGTGAGTTGAAGTCTCCGATTAAAATGACATTCTTCATTTTCATTTCTTCGATAATTTGGGACGTCCCATCCAAGGTTCTCTGGTAATTTGGACCTGGAGGGATATAAGCCATTACTATCAATATGTTAATGTTGTTCTGTCTTAGTAAGAGAAAGATTGCTTCATTAGTTTGTTTTAAAATTGAAATGTTTTTGTTTAGTTCGCTCTTCCACCCCACTATTAACCCTCCGTATGGCCGCCCTTTTGATTTCTGTAATGCAGGTATAGTTGTTAGATTATAATTTTGCAGCTGATTATTTTTAAAGTTTTGTATTGTAGACATTGTTTCTGTAAGGCAGAATAGTGAACAATCAGTATTTACAAGGTCCAAGTAGAATTGAGAATTTTTGCATTTAATTCCGGTAATGTTATAGTACAAAATTGAAATTGAATTTTTATTTACAGTAGTATTGTTTTTTGTTGTAGTTGAATTGTTGATTGGGCTGCCGGAACGTCATTGAGATTGTTGGGTCGAAGATAGGTGTCTGTTGGAGTTGACAAAAGTGCGACCGTTGGTGTTGTTTGGGACGTCCCTGGTTTGTTGTTGTGCTTTTTGTCGCTGTTCCTTTCGCTGTTCTCTAATCGATCTAGGTAGTACACGCTGGATGGAAATTCTTGATCCTTTTAAGTGTTTCGCTGCGGTGAAAATTCGTGATCGATCAGATGGCCAAGGGACGAAGACTTTGATTGATTTGGAACGTCCCATTTGCATTGCATTGTCAAATTCAGGAATTGGGTTCATGTTCATTTTTTCTCTAAAATTTCAATTTCTTTATTCCTGTTTTGCGGATTGTCCAGATTTCCTTCAAGGCCATGTATTATTATGTACTCCTTATTTGACTGCAAATACAGTTGGTCGTTTATCTTCTCCAGCTTGGCTTGGACGTCCAATGTTGTTTCTTCAATTTTGTTCTGGTTCTCGTGTAGGAGCTTCCGTTCACTTTCTTCCAGTTCTGCCTTTTCCTGAAGCGATTTTATTTGGTTTCCTTGTTCCTGGACTTTTCCTTTCAGTTCAGTCAAATCAGCTGATAGTTTTCCAAAGTTTTTTAGCATCATCTTCTCCATTCTTACAGCCCATTTTGGTTGTTCCTCTTCATAAGTTTCATCATCCTCCATACCTTCAGGGTCATCGTCAGATTCTTCGTCCGTTTTCCGCTTCTTGGGAAGTTTTCCACTGTGGTGACCTTTGTTAACTCTCGGTGAGTGTCCTCCGAATGCTCCCACCATTTTGAGACGTCTCGAGTTAGAATTGATCTAGATAGATTCAAATGTGGCTAGTATCTTCACTTTTAATTAAGGTAAAAGGAGCAAGTAGCCACTTCGCCCTATCATATACTATAAGTAAAAGGGACTTAGCTTGTTAGTCACTATTGATGGCCAGTGAGTAATGTGAGACGTCTCAATATTCCAAGTTCTTTGTATTGGAAACAGCTGTTACTGCAACTTTGGGATTTGTCAGTTGGCTTCCTTCAGACCTCCGATTTTCGTGTGAATTTACGCAGAGTGAGGCTTTAATTGTCCGAATTGAGTAATTTTTTAACTTAATTGTGGCCGTTAATTGATCAAATTAATTAAAAGTTAAAAAGATAAAAAATTTGTGCGTCCTCTCTTGCCCAGAGTTGGGCGCCTCTCTCATTGCAAAGGTTATTTATGAGGTAATAAGGAAATGCATTTTGAAGAAATTTTTTTTTCGACATTTTGCCCTCTGCTTGACCCAAAGCGAAAGGTCATGGAAAGGTGGAAATCACTAGCGTAGTTCCTTATGTCATGACTTTTATTTTTGTCAAAAAAGATTCTCTAAATTTAATCACGTTTTTGAGTTATCGTGTCACACCCAAGACAGACGGACAGACACACAGACAGGGAGGAACACAATAACTAGACTTCGCTAGTTAATAAACTAAAGTGTCAATAACAATTAATTTTGAAATATTTTTTAAGCTTAAATATTTAAATGAACCTTATTCTGAATGACTTGTAACAACTCTTCTTAAAAAAGCTAATTAAATTTTTTAAATTAATTCACTGTACTCCAGGGAAAGAGAGTAATAATCGCAGGAGTAGTTATTACTCTCCTTCCTTGGCTGTACTCAACCCAATTTTTTATCACGTAATTATGATCAAGCTCAGATCACCATTCTTTTCGAAAGTTTATATTGCATTCATCTTATAGTGTTTACAGAAATATTTGTCAAAGCCGAGTGTCAATTTCTTAATTTGCTACACAAATCTTTTCTTTTTTGCAATAAAAAATATTCCTCCACATTTTCTATTCCTTAAAAATGAGGTCCCAGTAAAACATCTGGAAATCTATTCCGTCTAAATAAAATATTGATTGTTCAATTATTAAAACAAAGACTGTTAATAATACTAAGCATCCATAAATAACAAATGCTGTGAATACGTTAGAAGTTAAGTTAAGTGGTTTCACAGGGTCCACTTTTACATATTCCAACTTCATGTTTTTCATAAGTAAAATTATTTCAGTTGGGTATTTAAACCTAAAATAACTCTTAAGCATGTTGTAGATCCCAGACTCAATTAATACTTGGAGTCTCTTTTGACTAATTTTTACAAGATTTACATCCACTACACTATAATACACAAAATTCCGAACATCCCATCCGGGGTACAATTTGGAATCTGCTTTGGCAAACTTAGTATGAGGTAAATATCTTGACGTAAACATAATAAAGTCGTTTAGAGTGTCTTCCGTGTCGATAAACGCCGTACGATCACAATTTGGATGCATGAAGTTTACAAGAAATTCAATCCATTCTAATACGGAGTAGTATAAGCTTTGAATTGCAATTACAACAGAGTTTATAAACTCATTTGGTAGTACTTTCCTTATTGACTTATTTCTCAGGATTGCAATCGATGCAGAACGTACACCACAATCAAAGTATTTAAGTTGTAATTCTAACAAGAACTTACGAAGTAATCTTTCTCTTGTATTCATCCACATTGTAAAATTATTTTTATCTTTTTTATAGTTATCATGGATTACATCCATCCTTTTATCCTTTGGACAAAGGGAGCTCAGGTTTTGTGTGATCTTAGCTTGATTTATTATATTAGACACAGCCAAACATGACACATTTAGATATTTTAGATAAAAATCAAAAAATCTATTTTTTGAAAGAAGTTTGTAACATACATTTTCAACCAGAATTTGATCATTTGGATAACACATACAAGGTATAAACCCATTCGCATTCATGACTTCATACCCTTTGTTTGATTTAAAATCATTATGCAACCCTTCAATATTCGTTAGTAGACTAATACCTCCCAGGAAGAAGAATCCTTCCATATCTTCCACATTTGTCCATCGACGATATTCCTTTTTAGATGATGTCAAATCAGACACAAACACAGCTTTATACAGATTGACTAAAACTTGTAAAAGTAACATCCATATCATTACAATGATTAAAGTTTTCCCTGTTTTAAACAGAACCCTTGGAATTTCTGGTCCTGTTTCTAACATTACTGAGAGTAAATACAACAAAAGATTTATATATTCAATCAAGTATTTTTGTAATGTTTTTATTCCAAGTTTATAACGAAGTTCCAAAATAAGTAAAATTGTTAATCCAAGTACCATGACCACGAGCATGTAAATCCAAACATCATTTTGGTATGCTTTAATATAAAAACTGAGGCTATATTTCTCTCCAACACCATCACATGTTAAAAGTTTAAGGTAGGAGTTATCATAAATTATAATTCCATAAACTTCATGCGCTTTACGAAGATGAAGCTTGATCCTGACATGACGTAGAATTATATATTCTAGATCTAATAAATCAGGTGGTAACCATTCATTATGAGGTGGTTCGTAGCTAGCAGTAGATGAGCTATAATTAGTTTCTAAGCCCATTTCACCCCAAACATTAAAAGCTTCAGAAAGTAATAAATAAATACAATTTTCAAATTCATTTGCAGGACCTAAGCTTACAAACTTGTATCGAAATGGATTACGCGCTGCAGATTTAATTCTTTTGTTCCAGGACCAAATTCTTATTTTCCCAAAAACTACAGGTGTACTATTCGTGTCACGATGATCCACATAAGCCGAATAACTGAATCGAAAATGAACATACCCATATCCTGGTGAGGTACCACTCAGACCGAATTTTCCATCTTGCGTTATTCTGTCAATAGTTGCTTCAATATTCATTCGACATCCCACGAGTTCTTCAGAACAATCACTAAGTTTTGCGAATCGCATGAAAGCTCCAAGAGGAAACATTACGCGAGATACCACAACTTCCTCCACCTCTGATGAAAATTTAAGTGTGTAGAAAACAGTTATCCCGAATTTAAAATCTTCTTTTACTTTCATTATAAAATGTAGTTTAAAGTCTTTGTAGTGTGTGAAAATATGCACTTGACCAAACTGTAGAAGATATGGGGCCAATTTGTAAGAAAAAGTTAGACTTTCAATTTTTTTTCGCAAATTATGATGAATTGGCACGAAATGTGTTTCTGGTTTTGTGATAAATTGTGCAATACATGTTATAATTTTCATAGAATGAAGAAAAGGTAAAGGATGAATTGATGCTGCTAAAGGTATAAATACGATTGACAACGGAATAATAATTGGGGTTGAAAATTCAAAATATTTATCAAATACTATCACCGACACTGCACATTCTCCGTATTCTTCAATTATATTTTCCAATCCTTTAATTATATCACAACGGACGCATTCAACTAAGAAATACGAATGGAAAAATACTAGCTTCCACCAAATACTAAAAACCATATTAGCACTTTCACTTCCCTTCACTGAATAATTCCGTTAATAATTTTTCGACACAGAATATACTTAGTTTATGGTTAAGTTTTTCTTATTTAACCGGGAGGAAATACGAACTAACTACATAATTGCTATAAAAAGAACCTATACTTATCTTCCGTCGATATCTAATAATATAATTACCATTATATATAATAATAGCCGTATGTCTGTGTGTGTGTGTGTGTGTGAAGCCATAGGAAAACTATAGCTATCAGAAATTCTCCTCACTGCGCATGCGCGCGCATGGCTATAACACATTTTCAATAAAATATATGTTTTTATAATTAAGAACATGTTCTTAAAGGGTAGGCAACTTTACAAAAATAGAAAAAAAACGCGTTTTTAACGGCGTATTATTCCGCCCTCCCCGCCTCTAACGGCTGGATTTTTCTCTCATTCACTCAAATGAAAAAAACAATTCTTTCTTGTTTTCTTTAATTGCAATACCCGTCGTCAATTCTGGATGGATTTTAAAAGTTGACACAGATGTAGATTCCAAATCGCTTTTTCTAAAGTTAAACGTCCAGTTTTTGTTAAATTCGTAGTACATCAAAAGTTATTTAAATGTAAAGTTTAGCTGAAGTTCACCTTTCAATAACTTTAAACGTATTTTAAACTTAAGCACGTTTTTATAGCTTAGGTTCGAGGATTTTAATTTTTGCCAATATGGGTACGCTGCGGCAACAAAAATGCGGTAAAAAATTACTTAGACTAGCTTTACAACATCCGTGTGACACACGGAACATTCCGGTTTGTTTTGAGCGCAGACGCGCAGAAGAGAGCTTTCGTGTGGAGGAACGCTTCCGCGCCGATGAGCGATTCCGCCCAGTTGGTCGCCGCGGTGGATATGCCTCCCTCCTCCCCCTGGAAACTTTCCCTATTAGTTTTTTTATTTAAATAAAATGTAAAATTAAATTTTTCGGTTGCCAAGTTACTTTCATCTGCCGGCTTGACGGCAGGGGCAGTCTAGTTAAAGAATTAACTGAAGAAGGCTACTCACATTGGCTGAAGAAGAACGTCACCTTCAATTACAAGTATTGAATGCAAAGATGGAACACTATGCTAAAAAATAACATGTCATGTTCAATAAGATGTTGTGAAATGTAACTATACTCCGGTTTGTTCTAATATATATAAGTATGTGTTAATTAAATGAGTGTATTAATTAAAGTATTGTTAAATCAGAGCATTTCATTTTGAATTCTTCAATATCAAATTCACTGAATGGATTTTTTCGTTCAAATAATTTCTTGTAAATTGGGAAGGTGAAGTTAATAGATTCTAGCATGTCAAGCTCGTCGTCCGAATCTGATTCCATTTTAGTTTTTTAAATCAAAATCTAATTAGTTTTCAACAACAATGTTTACTTTAATGAATAAAACATAATCCCGCATTAACTTTCAAAAATTGTCTCATTTTTTTGAGAAAATTCAGTCGCTAAGAGACTCCTAACGAGTTGAGAGGCCGAAAACCCTGCTATTAACTTTAAGGAGCTCTTAGGCGATTTAAGAATCTCTTTGGCTCCGGTTCACACCGAAACTGCTAAGAGACTCTTAAACCTGAGTTTAGGAGCTTCTTAACTTTAAGAATCTTCGGTTCACACCACTGTTAAGGTTCCTTAAAGCTAGTAAACTTTTTATTTGATCAATCTCTGGCACGTTAAGGAATTGTACCCGTCCTCGGACGGGCACGTTCGACTTATTTATATAATTATATAATTACCATCTATGGTTTCTTCACAAAGAAAAATTTCATGAATATTTAAACATTCAAGTTTACCCTACAACAACATTTTGCTTCAGCTTAAAAATTAGGTTTTATATAAATGTGCATGCCCTGAAAATTAAAAAAAAGAAAATCAGGGCTTTCTACTGACAGGAATTGACATCTTAAAACTTAAACAAACAATAATAAAATGTACTTCTCCACAGAAACTTATTTACTCCATACAAAATAAATGAATGTTACCACTTGTGTACATAAAATGAAATTCTTTATGTCAGATTTAGATTCGTGAGAAATAACACAGTCATCAACTGTTTCATAATCTGTACTTGAGTACTTAAAAACGATTCCGTTATTTAAGATCATTCGTATAGTGAAACCAACAATAACAGGTCGCTGGAAATGAATTTTGCTCTAATATTGCTTCTCGTCGTGTGGACAAATGGAGTATTTTCTAGTACTCAGGATAAACTGCCACAAAGGACAACAGAATTATTTCAAAATTCGAACATACAAATGGGATCTGGCTTTGACCAAATGGAGTCTAGAACCCTAACTATAGGTAAAGTTTAAAAAAAATTAAATCGTTTTATGAACTTTATGCAATATCATATCCTATTTGGGGAATGTAATTTCTCAGTAAAAATTGAATCACTCCACATTTTACTGCTTGAATATATTAGAATCTTGTTTAATTATTATTCTATGAAGAACTTTAATATTAAAGCGAACTTTATTTCTTAGCATTTTAACTGCATTTGTTTCCTTTATAAATTCATATTCGTTTTATTGTAATTTATTTCAGGAAATTATGACAAACTTGTCGTAAATAACCTTGGATTTATATTTACTTCACCAGTTTCTGGAACTTTGCCTCTCATTCAAGTTCCTTCAAACGCCACAAACGCTACTTATGCTTACACTCAATATACATCGGACATGCCTGTTGATGAAACGAGATCAGAAATGTACAATATTTTGGGATACATTAATGAGAAAGCTACAAACGGATCAGTCCCTCTTGTTCGAACAGTGTCAACGAAAAGCTTAGGTGCTGGAAGTTATAAGTATTTCGAGTATGGTACATCCACAAGCAATTTATATACTTCCCAACCTTACATTAGAAGGTTTGACGGAATCATTAGATATATCCTTCCTTTACCACCATCGCACCCCCGCATCTCTGTTTCTAAAGGGCGGAATCATTTTAGTTTTAGTAAATATTAATCCTAAATTGTAAAACATTATTTAATAAATCTAAAAATTTTACTTTCTTCTTGTATAATTTAATATCTTCTAAAATTGTGAACCCTAAGTATAACATAAGCTGTTTTTTTAATTGTCGAAAAAATTAAAATTTATTTTATCATTCAAATTGCAATTGAGAAATTACGTGCATAATTAGTAAAAGATCTTATCTACTATAATCCAAATTCAATGGAAAAATGCTCACATTATTTTTCGACTGCTAATTATTGTATGATGCTGCGTGAGGATTTATTGAAATTAAAAACAAAAAAAAAATCAATAGAAAAATTTAAATTTATGAATTTATCCGTATAAATGATCTTGTATTTATATTACAATTTTTTTGTATCACGATAACAAAATGAAATTAAATAATATTTCAAAATATGTTTGTAAACTATGTTATTATTCCACTCATGCTAATGATTTTTGGTTTACAATGTTTAACTAAAAATTAAAAAGTTTATAAAGATACTTCACTTGAACGTCAGCGTGGAATAGATTTTCTTACACAGACATAGCAAATCCAATTTTTGAGAACAAAAGGAAAAGGTCTGATATTACAATATTTATTTTGTATTTCCGTCGTTTAGGAAGGTTTTGATTATACATTATCATACATTGTTGATTCCAAATGAAAAACGTTGCATTTCATTGTAGAATTCTACTCCAGTAGTGAATTGAATTACACTTTTGAATCCAATTACTAATCCCATAAATCAAACTTAATTAAGTTGAAAATAATATTTTAAAAGTAACTTTATCCATTTTTCTTGCTTGTGTAATTCAAAAAAAAATAAAAAATTTCAAAAATTCAGAATCTACTTCTTTGGAAACTGTACTTTTCGAAATAGAAGAATTTTTTTGTGTGGGAATAAAAATAATTAAGTTGATGACTTCAATAATTCATATTTGACATTTCCAAGTTTTAATTTTGGGAAGTGCTTGAAAGCTATTGGATTGCATGCCAAAGGAAAAGTTTCAACTGCTAAAATAAAATAAAATATTTACGTAAGTATAAGTTTACCTCGTTCTGTTGGACTCTTGTGCATGGAACCGTAATAAAATTATCTAGTGGTTGCCTCAATAATATGTACTGTTAGCTTACGTTGTATTAAAGTCCCTTTTACATTAGTTGGATACGAGACTCCCAATTCTCAAATATAAGGAACGTATTTTAATAATCAACTGAAGCTCCTTACAACACAAAAAATGGTGCATTGGGTAAACAGATTGAATCCCGCTGTAATTTTAGTTACGAGTACCTTGATTTGTCATGTCTTATCATATGAAAATATAACTGGAATAGAAGAAATAGTTGGTGAGTACAAGGAGTGTATGAATGTATTTTACTTCAACAAGGGCCATAATATACACATAGGAGACTTAACAACACCAGCAGTACTTCTTACAAAAGCTATGCAAAGTCGCTTTGAAACAATTTTTGGAATAAAAACAACTTTAATCCGGTTCGTGGCAGTCAAACGATTTATAAAACCACTCTTAATCCGTCATAACAAATTTTGTTTTCAGACTTATTTCTTGTTTCCATCGGGCAAACATAAATATAGAGAAGCAATCAATAGTGTCTTTGGACCATTAATTCGAAGCAAAAGAAATGTCTTTGCTCATATTTTTGTCAAAAATGGGCGTGATTTTGATGTCCTAAAATCGGGTGCGTCGAATTGGCAAAATTCAAATTCTCTCAGTATATTATTCTATGTATTGAGAGAAGATAAAGATAACAGACGATATTCTACTCGATCGTGTACAGCCGTGATCGCTGATCAATTGTCATCTGAACTTGAATTTTTGGAAATTTCGCTCCCTTCATTTGGGATTTCAATGAGGCAACACATTAAAAATAGAATTGAAGAAATGTACAAACTACCTCGATTTAATGTAATACGTGGTTGTGGTAACAATTCAACAGACTACATTAGTAGTAAGGATTCCGTCTTCGATTTAATTGGCACGCCGTTCAAACCGTTCAAACACTATGATCTAGAGAGAATAGTGACAATATTAAGCTTCGAGCAAACAAAAATCCTTCTGCAATATTGTGCAATTCATACGAGTCAAACATTGGATTACATATGCCGTCCTGGTAAGAGGATCGGTTATGTTAATAATCGTGATGCCTCCATACTCGAAGACTTAGTTTTAGTAGTTCCATTTGGTTCAGAGCAATTTAACTTTGTTACATGTAATGGAGTAGAAAGCAAATTGTCTTATGCTTTTTACATCCAACCTTACGACATGGGATCATGGTTATGGATCCTTTTGTTTATGTTTGTTATTCTACCAATTGTAATAACATGTATAACAGAATACAAGAAAAACAGAACATGGAAGGAATGTCTTACTTTGTATAGTTATATTGCTTCGTTTAACATGGCAAGTGCATTGGACTGGAGTCCAACGCTTAAAAACGAAAAAGATTTCAACAACAATTCAAACTATGTATTAATTGGTTGGTTGGTTGGTGTTGTAACACTTGTTAATGCATACAAAGGAATATTTACAACAGAATTAACTTCACCAACCCCTGTCCAAGGGAAATGGAAAAATGTATCTCAAATGGAAAATTGGGTATACATTATCCCAGATGAAGTAATGAAAACAGTTGAAGAAACTGAAGAATTTGTTTTGATCACAAATAAAACTATGGATAAAAGATATAGTTCAAAGAATATCCATTTACCACCTTATCTATGTTTTCTTGAAGATCCAAATTTTGTTTATGGACTGTGCAAAGACAAGCTTTTTGATGATAGAAATTTCAAAAGAATTGAATTTCCTACTTTTGAGAATTTGTATGATAAATACATGGGCTTTTTTCCAAGTCTACTTCAATTTAACATCACATGTGATCCAAAGATGATGGAATTTTATTCAATTTACAAAACAGATAAGAAATTATATTTTCAAAAACTAAAAGATTTAGATCAACTTGATGACTATTTACTATTTCTGACGATTAGCAATTTTTGTGATTTTAGAATGAAATATATTGCAGAAGCTTCAAATGACAGTGAATACACTTACAGACATTTTACACCATTCAAAAAAGCTTTAGTGCTCTCTACAAGTTATAATGCAACAGCTATAGTAACAGAAGACGTTTTCAAAGTCAAACCCATAAACATACTAGGTATTATACAATCGACTACAAGTTGTGATAAAGTTGCATACATTGACGAAGAAAAACATCTGGATCCGATCATTGCAATTGCAAACAGTAGAGGACCCAATTATGGACAGTATCGAAAAGGGGACGAAGTGTTGTTTCGAAAAGACAAACAACTGTATTTTAATGTTAATGAAAATCGTAAGATAGCTATTAAATTTTACAAAGGTGTGCAAAATTTAGTTGGAATGGGATTGACTAATATTTGGGATAAATGGTATCAAATACACAACAGGAAAGACCAACGTATAGAATATACGAATGCAATTAGAAATATTTCACCAGTTGAGAAAATTAGTCTTAGTTCGAATACAAGTTCTGGATTCTTTATTTATTTGTATTGTATTGGAATTTGTATTTTGGGTTTTCTTTTGGAATTCATTTGGAAACATCGTGTTGAAATTTGGATAAAAATCAAGTATCAAGTTTCAAATGTTTACAAAAAAATTAAGAAAATTCAAGATTCGTTTTCTTCATGCCTCAAACAAGGACGAGCAAAATTAATTATTACACTAGGTTAGGACAAACTTCAAAAATTTAATTTAATGTTCACGTGAAATTAAGTTTTAGAATTAGAAGTATGCATAGTTATATTTTAAATACAATTTAAGGTAACAAATTACTGTCCTGTATTTTATTAAAATCCATGCAAAACACCAACACCTTATTTGTCATTTATACAATAAAATCACTGCAATTAAGCATCGATGTGTTTTAATTCTGATTGTTCGTCTTGTAGGTTGATTATTTAATCTAAAGTACTCTTCTAAATTACTTCGAAGCAGAATGGATTTTCTCCCAGTTTTACTGGTTACCCTTCCTTTTATCTGGTAATTGTAACAAGAAATAATTTATTTACATTAGGCTCATTTTTTAAATTAATTTACTTTGTATTTTAGGAAAGGTCCACGCTCCCATCGAACTTTCGGGAATCTTTGCGTCTTTTCTCAGTGCTCGCATTTATTATCAAAATGAAGAGGCTTGGCAAATAAAGAAATCATCATTAGTAAATGAGCTGAGTAGACTATTAACTGCTCCATTACAAGCATTATGAGACTAAATATCCCTTCACTATTTAATAATTTAATAAAAATTTTAATAATTAGAAATTACTCCACGTTTCAATTCTTGTGAATAATTTAGAATTATGTCCAGTTTTTTCTTTTAAGAATGTTCAACAGCTTTGTCCTCACCAAAAAAAATAAAAGTAAAGTAAAAAATACGTTTAGAACACACTGCTACTTGTTAAAATTTATTCCTTATTGACTCTATTCACTAAATTTATTTAAACTTGATAGGATATTTCAATTAGCCAAAAAGTAAAATTTTATATAAACTGTGGGGAACAAGCTGTCAGTTAAGGGGCGGAAATTCAAAATGTTTAAGTAATTAAGATGGGCGTACGGAGTGACAGAATTTAAGAGATCCTAAAGTAGCTCTTCTAACTTAACATAAGCGACACGTGTACAAGGTTTAAATAATGCTGAAAGTAAACTTAAAAATATTGAAGGATTGAAAGAAATTTATTATTTATATTAGCATTTGCTCAAATATTAGTAAAACTTAAGCAATGGAGTCGAGAGCAAAGACCTTTTACTAAGACTTTAATATAAATACGATTCTTGAACATGTTTTTAGGGGAAGGATTGAAACGAGCAAATTGAATTTTATTCTGTTGACCTACATTTCAATTTCAACTTAACACTATTAAGTTACAAAACATAAAAAGATCCTAATATTAATTTTAATTTAGGCAAAATAACAAAAAAGTCAATTCAAACAAGTGATCATTTAACCTAAGAATTTATTAACTTTAAGCATTTTGAAGTGTAATAACCTAGAATTAGGAAACTTCATTAACGTCAAATTGAAATTCAATTTATTGTGAACTAGGCGACAAGTGAACAATGGCTCGTTGCCACCTTAGCTACAGTTGTAATTGTAACCTTGTTGTAATTTTGATTCCATTTGATGAGGATAAGAGGCTTATAAATGGGAAAAGAAGTTTGGTTTGTGTTTGTGATAGTGTTATTGACAGTTTGTGTAGGAATTGGTGAGAGTCTTCCTTTTAAATAAATATTCATTTTAATTGTCCATTTTTTAATTCCTCCATTTAAAATAAGATTCCTGTCCCAAAGGAGGCTGTAAAGAAGCAGAATGTAACAGGAAATGTAAAGGGATTGGAATGAATGGAGGTTCCTGTGAGCTCAACTACAGGAATAGTAAATTACATTGTACGTGTAACAAGGACAGTTCTAACGCTGCTGCGTTAGAACAAGCTGCTCCAGGTTACTTTTAAATTCAACTAAATCCTGTCAGGGCTACTTGGTTAAATCAATTATATATAATAAATTAATTAATTCAGACTGCAATTCAACCACCCAGGACCAAATTTTAATCAATTGTAAGGAAAAACTGGCTACATTGAATGCTACAACCTGTTCATACATTCGTAAACATGAAGCCACACTCTTGGCCTTGGCTGCTAAATATAATCGAACAGCTAAAACACAGGAGGAGATACAATTGTGTCAATCCATTCCAGATGGCAGCAACTCCACAGTAGAATATGATGAATCAGAGTGTTCCTGGCTTAAGGAAAAGTTAGCAATGATTCAGGCAGCCTCAATTGGTAATTAATCCTCACTTAATAATACTTGTTTGTTAATAATTTATTTTCTGCTCTCCAGATACGTTAAATCCGAATGAAACCAGGAATTATGCTACTTATTTAATCCAATGGACCAATGCAAAATTAATTTGTGGAAAGGGTGTGGGTAAACTTTTTAGGAATTTAGAAAGGCGTTACGAGGCTATTGGAAGGTTAGGAGATGAATGCAAAGCCAATATTGTAAATTTAAAATTATATATAGTTATACATATACATTATAATGTAATTAAGTGATTTTAATTAATTCATTGGTTTATTGTTTCATATTAGACACGACAGTGTAAATATTCTACTCCAAATAATGCAGGGAAAGGGAATGGGCCTATAATACCACAAACATGTGCTTTGGGCTACATTAAATTTCCAAAGGAAACATTACAAATAGATTTATGGTCATTTTGTGTACACTACGGCTTACGTCAACCTCTTCGAACTGCCGAAGGTAGCCATACAGTTCCAGCTATTTATTCTAGATGTATTTAAACTTTGATAACTACGGACTCTAAGTTAACGTTTCTAAAATCATTTTCAGATTACAATGTAATTCCCATATTGTCGGTATGCACGAAAATGGGTTCGTGACGAAATTCTTTTTAGTCTCGGATTTCACCCTAACATTTCCATTTGACATTTTGAGTCACTTTTGAAGAAAATTTTTTGGGACCCAAAAATTTTCCACGTCCAAAAAAATTTTTTTTCAAAAGTAAATAAATATGTAAAAATGTCATGTTCAATCGAAAAGATAGGCTCAAAGCCGAGACAAAAAATTTTCGTCAGGAACCCATCGTCGTCCATTCCAACCGCAAAACGGCAGTTTGTAACGAAGAAGCTTTTTCTTCATAAAATTCCAACTAATCTTAAAAATGATGAATTATTTCAGAGTGTAATTCAGCAGGACCTAACCAAATATTAATCAACTGTACTGGCCAATTCATTTCATTTAATTATTCAACATGTTCACTCGTACTTGAAGGAATAGGATTGGATTCAGCTAAACGGAATCATCGATTGGATAGGGAGCTTGAGTTGATCAAAATGTGTCAAACTATTCGGTTTGGAAGCAATGCTACAATTGACTTTGATGATTCGGATTGTCCTACAATTAGGAAAAAGTTGCCTCTGATCCAAACGGCCAATAATAGTAAATCATTCATCATTTAATTAATTGAAATTCATCAATGGGATATTTTTTTTGATGTGCTTACACACAGATACTTTAAATTGGGATAAAGTAAGTGATTATATTTATTCTTTGAATCATTGGAACAAGGAAAAATCAATTTGTGGAGCAGCAGGGATAAGTTTGAAACTGGCCGCTTTACAACCACGCTACAATTTCCTGGATAAGAATAGAAAAGAATGCATAGCCAATCTAGTGAGTTTGAAATAAGTTAATGGTAATATGACTGTAATTCCCACTAATTTACATTTATTTAATATTATATTATTAGGCCAAACAGTGTAAAACTGCATCTGCAAAGAATCGAAAAGTGAAGGTTGACATCCCTTCGACATGTGCTTTGGGCTATCTTGAATACACTAAATCATTAAATGACTTGTTTGAATTTTGTGGATATTATAAATTCCGTCCGTATACTCCTGAAAAACAGTTTAAGGAATGTTGCACAAAAACAGCTGCAGGATATACTTGCAAAAGAGTTGAATCAACAAAACAATGCTAATAAAATTGTATTTTGAATGAAATAAAATCAGTAAAATTAACTGGAGTTAAACAACGTACTAGAACTCTGTTAATTGTAATTCACACGAATCTACAGTCATTTGAAACTTTGATGTTTTACCAACTGAATGACTAAAGAAGCTTTATAAATAGGAATTCCTTACTTTAACTACAATTTGTCATTTACATTTAATTCTACAGGGAAGAATTCAAACCAGAGAATGGAGTTGATTTACTTTCAATTTTATCCAGCCTGGACTGAAATAAAGATTTTCATGATACCAACCACACAATTAAACCTTGTACAGATGTGCCTTATGCCACGAAAATATAATCGTCAATAATTATCAGAGATCGGAGTCTTACTTTCCAACGATGTTAGAACCTTTTGACCTCCGACCCTGAGACTTGGGGGGTGTACTTTTGGGGGGTAAATGACCCTTTTTGAAAAAAAGATTTTCAAGAAATAAAAAGATTTTCACTGTTTTAGAAAGAAAGAAAAGAGGAAAAGATTTTCTCCGTTTTTGACAATTCCTGCTGATTTTTGGCCTTTGTTGCAATAATTTTGAAAATGTTAAAAAAACAAGAAAATCTTTTCATCTTTTTTATCAAGGTAGTTTCAAAAGTAATTATGTTATTAATTAAGTAAAGCTTCAAAATCCATACTCTCGTGTCTCGCGATTAAAAATTTAGCTTTTTAAAGGAAAGAATTGTAACAAAGAGAAACTCGAAAATCCAAGTTAGCCAAAAAATGTTGATTCAATCAGTTCCACATCCACTAATTTTATTTTAAAAATGCCTAAAATGAAGACACAAGATTTCATTACTTAAACAGTGGATGTGAGAATTGAATTGTACGGATAGCTTTCTTGTCGAAGGAAAAAAAACTGGTTTGCAAAGTAAGTTAAATTATATCTATCGTGAGTAAATTAATTTGACTACACCACCGTTTAATTTTGCAGGATTGTGAATCATAGTATCAGATTTGTTAAGTTAATCAGATTTGTGACCTAAAGAAGCAAATTATTCAGTTAAACATTTCGATTACTTCTTGAAGAAATGGTTGGTACCGCTTACTGATTTTTAGAATCACCTAGCAAAGTACTATAACAATAGACATTGACATAAATCATAAAATGTTTCTTCAACGAAATGGATTTTTTTTGCATAATTTTTTAAAGACTATTATATGACGCATTGCTCGCTAATTAGCCATATTTATGATATATTTGAACTATGAATACTGCATTAGAAGTTTAAGAGATAATGGCTCAATTCCCGACTCTGAATAGTTGAGTACATAAAAGTATGAAACGCACTTTTTACGCGGTTTTTCATAGTGGACCCGTAAAACAAAAAGAAGTTCTTTTGAATTCTTTAAGCTATCAATTTCAAGAACACACGAATTCCTAAAGAGTTCT
>JAQGCN010000244.1:0-30703 GCA_034699725.1 Friesea truncata
TGTATTTTGAAAAATTCTAAAAATGTATTTTAACTTGTATTTTGTATTTTGAAAACAAAGTATTTTGTTCAACTCTGCAAATTGACATGAAATTTGAAGGATAAATTAAATGTTTACTTCGTAAATAGGCCGTGTGAAGGTTAGTATAGAAGACTTATTAGTTTTCTTAAAATTATGGCGCGACCCTTAAGCCACAACTCCAAGCAAAAAGTTAATGATTTGAATGTTAATAATTTTCATAAAATTAATTAAATTTAGATTTTGATCAGTATGCAGAGTAGTGAGAAAATCGAATTTAAAATCAAAGACTGATCTGTTATATCGTATAGGTTGCGAAAGTGAAACACTGAATTTGTGAAATGTTTTTGTCAACGAGGTTAACCTTTTTGGTTCTTGCTAATTAAGTGTTTACTATTTATTGTATTATTTCAATTTTTAGCAAATATTTCCATAATAATCAGAGCTAATTTTTTTTAAATCTATTTAGAACACTCAGATCAGATTCAAAGAACAAGAAGAACAACGTAAGTGTTAACAAAACTAAATTACTCACGTCTGAGCGTGCAATATGTGAATGATGCCTTTTGTCCTTTCTCTTTGTTTTGTTTCCTCCTCTGTGTTTTTATCTTGTTTCATTCAGTCAATTGCTGTCGGTTGGAAAGAGCAGAAGAATTAATAAAGTGTCGTCGTCCTCCAGGATTTTTGAATGAATGGATTTTTAAATTGTTAATTACAAGTTAAAATTTTTAGTATACTTTAAATTTAAGAATAGTGAGTGATGGATGATTCTTCAGTTCGTGTGGCTCTTCGGTAAGCATGATGTTAAATATTGTTTTAATTATAATTATAACAGACAGAGAGCTAATGTTAATTTGGTTTTAATTTACAGAATTCGTCCAACGATCTCCCGTGAAATAATTGAAGGATGTCAGATTTGTACTACTGTTACACCAGGAACGCCTCAAGTATGGATCGGTGGCAATCAAGCATACACTTACGATTATGTATTTGACCGGGACTCAACTCAGGAAGCAGTGTTTGCCAATGTTCAAAGTCTTGTCGAAGGGTGTCTGCATGGATATAATGCTACTATTCTTGCATATGGACAGGTATGAAAAATGCATAATTTATAACGAAGTTGATTTAATTGACTTGCTCTTTTCTTTAATTATTTTCAGACTGGATCTGGCAAAACCTATACAATGGGAACTGGCTTTCAAGCAGAGAACCTACATTCTCCTGAAATAAATTCCACCCATGGAATAATTCCACGGGCTGTCCATTACATATTTAATCGTATCCAAGAAATACGGAAGACAGCCATAGGAGCTAATGAATGCCCTCCAGAGTTTAAAGTCATGGCTCAATTTGTAGAAATTCATAATGAAGATATCAACGACCTTATTAGTTCTGATCTCAAGGTAAAAAAGGAAGATAAAACAAACTGGGAAAAAAGGATAAGCTTTTCTTTTATCAAAATGCTTTTTACATTTCATTTGCTTTTATCCTAGCTGCTTGATTTTCAAAATTCAAGCCTCAGACCCAGATCTCCTGTTAATACTCCGCCTCCATGGGTATGCTTAATTTAATTTAATTTATGTCTAATCACTCTGTTTCATTTACTTCTTTTCACTAACAACAGTTGCTTAGTAGTAGTGTAGTAGTCTTTTAGTTCTTTTTAGATTTGCATAATTAGGTGTAGAACTGAAACAGGTGTGTTGTTTGATTTGACCTTCTACTCTTATTTCTTAATATGGAAAGGAAGCTAAATTACAATTTTCTATTTTCCATGAATGATGAAAATAATGCATTTGAAAGTATTTAATTATTATCATGGAAGGAGACTAAAAATAACATTCCTTATTATTTATTACCGTAATACCGTCTTTTTCTTTAACCTTATTGAATGGAATATAAATGTGTGGGTGATGGATGAGAGTTGATATGCATATGATCGAGTGGGATGACTTTAAAAGGTTATCCGTCTTGCCTTGCCTTTAGCTAATATGCCCATAAAAAGTCCATCGAATATGCAAATAGATCATTGCGTAATTTTATCATTAGGAGTCAAGACACGATTCAGTGCAGGTTGAAATTTTAGATTTAGGAAATTCATTGATGAAAATAATAATGGCTGACTGTATAATTGGACAATGTCGCTTTTCATATGTAGTAATGATTTATTTTTAATTTCAGTTATATCGTAGTGGTGGAAATGGCATGAAAAGTGGCATCCGAATCCACGAGGATGCTGATGGAAATATTTACATGCTCGGTGTTCAAAAAACCGAAGTGACCTCAGCTGAAGAGACACTAACTTGTCTTAGAGATGGAGCTTTGGTCCGATCCACCGCATCCACCAATATGAACGATTCCTCCAGCCGATCGCATGCTATTTTTACGCTTCATATCACGCAGCAAAAAATTTTGAAGGAAGAAGATGGTGGGGTAAGCTAATTTTTTTGTCCATACCTAAGTTTAGTTTTACCAAACGTCAATTACTAATAATGTTTAAAATCTCCTTTAATAGGATGGAAATGAGGATGGATCAGATTTCGTTAAATTATCAGCCAAGTTTCATTTCGTCGACTTGGCAGGAAGCGAAAGACTGAAGCGTACAGGTGCTACTGGTGACCGAGCGAAGGAGGGAATAAGTATTAATTGTGGACTTTTAGCGTTGGGTAACGTCATTTCAGCATTAGGTGACAAATCTAAGAAAGCCTCACACATTCCATATCGTGATTCTAAACTAACTCGTCTCCTATCGGATTCACTTGGTGGGAATTCACAGACGCTTATGATCGCTTGCATTTCTCCATCAGATCGAGATTTTGTTGAAACCTTAAATACAATGAAATACGCTAATCGAGCAAGAAATATTAAGAATAAGATAACTGTTAATCAAGATAAAAGCTCAAAGATTATTTCAAGTCTTCGCCAAGAAATCTTGCAATTACAGAGTGAACTTCAAGATTATCGACAGGGTAAATTCGTCATATCACCGAATGGTCAAGAAGTCCCATCTGACCTTTACCATGAAAACTGCATGATGCAAGGAGAACTGGAGAGTCTACGTAATCGAGTGAAGGCATTGCAAGACACACTTGAAAAAGTGAACACATCAAATGCTAATTTAATTGCAGAGAAAGCAATAGCAGGTTGGACAGCTCAAAATGAAGGTAGTCCAGAAGCTAATGATCTTGCAACATTAGTTCGAAAATATACCCTTGACATAGAAGAACTTCGATCCAAATTACTAGAATCTGAATCCGCATGTGAGCAACTTAAAAGAAAACAAAAGATGACTACTGCATCTATGCTCAACAACTCGCTTTCGCCACGAGTGTCTATGAATACAATGACTAGTCGTCCAGGAACAGCGGATCAAGATACAGCTCATTTCGTTCGACATACGGATTCTGTATTAGCACTTCTCAATACGGCTAAGATAGAAGTAACTAAGGAAAAGAAGTTAGCTAAAAAATTGGTGAAGCTGAAAAAAAGGGCGAAGAAAGGAGATGAAGATGATGCAAGTGAAGATGAAGAGGAATCTGGATCTAGTTATTCTTCTATCAGTGAGGAAGATGAGACAGAAAGCACAGACGAAGGCACAACGCCCGAAGAGATTGCATCTATTAATGATCAAATTAACACAAAACAACGACTAATTGAGCAATTAGAACTATCCAGCCGTCGTGTGTTGGAGACGCGGGAGCAATATGAACAACAAATCCAAATATTATCTACTCGAATCAAACACACCGAGGAAGAAAGAGACAGTATTTTGGCTTCCTACAAAACGACGCCAGCTCCGCCTGCTGCAAATATAAAAAAAGTAAGTAAAGATCTTCAACAAATGTTTCTTAATTGAATTAAGTTTACTACTGTTATTATTATTTAGGTTCGGGACGAATACGAGTTAAAAGTTAACAACTTACAAAAACAGTTAAGTGAAATGAAGAACATGTTAAGAGAACACAATAATCTTGTCAGGAAGACTGCTGCTACGGAGAAACAAGTAGCTGCCTTGAAGGTGGAGGTTGACAATATGAAGCGGACAAAAGTTAAATTACAGATTCAATTGAAAGAAGAAAATGCGAAGGCACGTGAGATAGAAGCTCGTCGAATGAAAGAGATACACCAGTTGAAAAAAGATCAACGCAAGAAGGATACTCAAATCCGTGCCCTTGAGTCTAAAGATCGTCTAAAAGAAGCTATTCTGAAAAGAAAACATGAAGAAGTCAATGCACTTAAAAAACAAAATAAGAATGGATTAAGTCGTCGTGCTGCGGGAAGATTACATCATCCAGTAACAGCTACAAAGAAATCTCCAATTAAAGGGAAGAAGAAATGGAGTGAGCTCATTGGTGTATTTTCTAAACATAGCACGGATCGAAAGTGTTTGGATCAATTGGAGAAAGAACTGATGTGTTTGATGACTACTAGAAAAAGACATATACATGATTTAGAAGATTTGACTTTGCAGAAAGAAGAAGATGGTCTCTCCGCTGCTGAGATTAATTCCATTAATGATAATATTGATAATGTGAATTCAGCTATGAGGTTCATCGAAGAAAGACTTGAAGAAATTCAACGAAGGATTTGTGAACTTACAGCATCTAGTCCAAAAATGGATGGTCAATTTCCTGATATCTCTCTTGCAGTTGAACATTTTGCTCCAGAGGATTGCGAGTATTTAATGAAGAAAATGTATGAATATACTATGGACAATCTCGAAGATGCAAAGGAAAAAGGGACCAAACTTGCAGTTGCTGATCAAAAAATTCAAGAGGTTGAATTCTTATTTCATGAACTAAAATTAAATTTTTTAAAATATTGTTATGTTTTAGATGCAAAGAGAAGTATTAACTTTGAATGAAATCCTAAGTCATGTATATGGAAAATATTGTGCAAATGATCCAAATCTATCACCTGAACTATCACAAAAGATTCAACAAGCCCGACTTCTTTCACTAAATTCAAATGGACCAATTCCCATTACTTCAACACCAATTTCAGTTTATAGGTAAAGATAACTCTAATAAATCCCTATGCATGCGCAAATAAATAACTATGCTTGGATTTTACAATGAATAGACCCTAATAGTAATCCTTTTATAAAAAATCCTATCCTTATTTATTTAATCCAGTATAAATACTTTATTTTCTGATTGGTTTATTTTCTTATTTATTTTTTTCTTTTTATGTTATTATTTCCTTCTTAGTTTAAATTTATGTATTAATTTTAATTTTAATTTTTTTGGTTATTTTTATCCTATTCCCTTTTATCGTTTAATTTTTTAGGGGAGGAAATATTCCACTATCTCCAATACCATTCAAACATCGCTTCTTAGACATGGAAGGTACTTCTCAAAAAGCTAGAAGAAAAACATCAACAACACAAGAGCTCCTCTTAGGAATGCAAAAAGCTGATTATAAAGTTGATGATGCAACTTTTGGTAAATTAAGAAATTAATATTGGAATTTATTTATTTTAAATACGTTTTTTCAGTTCGACCAAATCCAGTTGATCCTCTGCCAATTCCACCTCCAAACGTTGGGAAGAGTGTTTCAGCAAGGAGTTTTAAGTAAACAAGAATAAAACTAAACTACGAATATTCAAACACTAACCACTTTTATTTCAATATTTCAGA
Organism: Friesea truncata; assembly: GCA_034699725.1. NCBI lineage: Eukaryota > Metazoa > Arthropoda > Collembola > Poduromorpha > Neanuridae > Friesea > Friesea truncata. The sequence goes on from JAQGCN010000244.1 coordinate 5,655, forward strand.
TTGGATCGTCGAAATACTTTTTTAATCCCAGAGGGGGGCTTATTAAATGATGATGTCGCTATGAGTAAATCATCAACACAAATCCCACGCCGAACTAATATATTTACTACTACTAAATCACTGAGACCTTCTAACAATAACACTCAAGCACCAACTGATGATTTTGATTTCGATACAACATTTCTATCGTAATACTTTATCAAACTAATCATAAACTAAATATTAATAATTAACAACTAAAATAGCGAGCCAATTGGAATCGAATCTGCTCCAGGATCTCCTAATACAACCCGTCGTGAAAATGTTTGGCAGCGACTTACCTCAACTTCTGGAGTTAATACTGCCGGTGGTAGTATAAAAGGCACTATCAAAAATATTAGGGAAAGAAATGGTCATGTAAGTTTTTAAAATATTTCAAAGTTTATTCTTATGTCTATTGTTATTTTTGTAAAATAGAAATTACCTTTTGTTCAAACGCACGTTGCTGATGGACATTCAAAGTCAGTTACTGGACTTTATGCGACAGATGACAGATTATTTAGTGGTAGTAAGGATACCACTGTAAAAATCTGGGATTTGATAAGCGGAAAGGAAGCAGCAACTTATACTGGGTCTACTGCGGCTATTTCGTCTATTAAATTTTGTGAAGAGTCTCAGATGCTTTTTGTTGCTGCTGGATGTTACGTTCGAGTATTTGATACTAGAATTAATAGAGATTCTTCTATAAAAACACTAACGTAAGTCATATTAATTTAAGCATTCGTTTTTGAAATATGATATATTTGTAATTCTTGACTTTAGATCAAGGGGTATCTGCCATCCACAAGATTTTCAATTTAGTTATCCTACACCCTTTCAATTACCAGCTGGTGAAAAGATGATAAATTGTGTAGCTGTTTCACATGCTGCAAATTCCCTTTTCACGACCTATGAAAAAGGAGTAAGATTATGGGATCTTCGTACTTTTACTACATATGGAGAAATCCCTGGAAAACATGTCTCATCAATTATATGTATGGAAGCACAGTCTTATGCTGGAAAAACAACACTTGTCACAGGATCCAAAGATCATACGATAAAGGTAAGTTTCTGTTTTTGTATTTTGTATCATTTAATTTGTTTGTAATTCCTCAGGTATTCTCTTATGCAACTACGGAACCTATGATGAATGTCTGTCAACCACCAAAAGCAACCTTAGATCCTGTCCATTACGATGGAATAGAGTCATTAGCATTATCTGGGAACACATTGTTTTCCGGCTCACGTGATACACATATCAAGAAATGGAACCTAGAAGGAGACACTGAGCACCTTCTCGTAATTAAAAAGTTTTGACTAATAATTAATCAATGTCAACTAATATTTTCATTTGTAATTAGCATTACAAAGAGGCTCATAAAAACTGGATCAGCGGCCTATGCCTTCCTCCTTCGAATCCGGGTACCCTTGTGTCTTGCTCACGGGATGGATTTATGAAACTTTGGCCAACTGACAATACCACTCCCATTGCTTCAGTAGAAGCTCATAAAGGAGGCGTAAGCTGTATGACGTCCAATTCAACTTCAATATTCACTGCCTCAACGTAAGTATAGTTTATGATTACAAAAATGTCATAATTATTTCTAACCTAAATTAGCCAATTCTTCTCCTCATTGTCATTATTTTAGTTTTTAAGATAAATATTTCTTAATGTTTTTATACATGCAGCATTGGACAATTGAGATTTTGGAAATTGAATGAGCTAACACTTTCTAATATAATAATGAATTTTGATCCATCAAAACTTCCAGTGTCTTCATTTCGTCGTAGAAATGAGAATTTAATGACAATGTCAATATGACGTCCTTAAATTGATTTTTTGTATTTATTTGATTTTTTAGTGAATATGGAAATATTGGATTTTGGAAGTTACGAAATTTACGAGATTCCGGTGGAGATACTTCTCCAACAACTGACGCTTAATTAATATTTTTCTCATTCCTCCAGTCATTCCAATTCTAATATTAAAATAAAACATTCCAAAAAAAAATAACGCTTTTAATTTCACTTAAGTTAAGTTTAGTTAAGTTTTTTCAATAATTTTGTTAAGTAACACGTAACGATACGATGATCCCTTCCTTCAATTTTTGATAATACTTCGTAAGAATATTAAATAAACTGTTCCGTGAATAAATTGAATATTTTCTTACGAATAGCAGTAACTAATTATTGTTGTTTGATCGAGTTTGAGCGTGTTTTTAGTTAAAATCAAATTGATTTTAAGAATTTTTGTTAAAAAATTCAACAAAATACAACAAAGATGAGGCATGTGGAACTTAGCATACTAAAATATTTTGACGCTAGTATTTTCGAATGCTTTTCAATTTTTAAAAAACCGCACACCTGCAGACCCTGCGCGTATCCTCTAATATGTGCATAGAAAATTTGAGGTTAATCGATTGAATGGTTTGACCTCCAGAGGTCACCAAAGTGAACACGACTTGGTATGCTGGAATTTTTTTTTCAATTTTTAAAAAACTGCACACCTACAGACCCTGCGCCTATCCTCTAGTATATGCATAAAAAATTTGAGGTGAATCGGTCAACGGGTGTGACCTCCAGAGTTAGTCAAACACGACACGCTGGTATGCTAACTTCCACTAGCCCAAAGATGAATAAAAGGAATGGCGGGAAACAGATTTTTAATTTAAGTTGTTTACAATTTACAATATTTTAATAAATGTCAAATCTAAATTCTCGTCAACAATTTTTGGCAGAAGAGCGTGAACAACTTCTTGGACCATGGTCACCTGAGAGTCCATTTTCAAACAATGCTACTAAACGGTAACTCGTTGACTACTATACCATACCCTAATGATTTCATTATTGTTTATGGTTTATAATACAGAAAACTACACAATGCTGAATCAGCACGACGTGTTGCTACTGACACTACAAGTTCCCTTGCTAAGTCTCAAAATCTCCTACTGAATACTGTGAATAAGAGTGCTTTAACACTTGAACAATTAGGTAGGTACTATACTATAAGTCAACGTATCCTTAAATAACCACAGTATAATTATTTTTTCGTATTTGTAAAGGTCAATCTTCTGCGAAAGTCGTAGATACACGGGATGAATTAACTGAGCAAAGCTCTACGATTGCTACTTCAAGATCACTTTTAGCAAAATATGGAAGAAGGGAACTCACTGATCGTTTGTTAATTCTACTTGCACTTATGATGTTCCTTGGTGTTGTTTTATACATCGTACGAAAACGATTTTGAACAATAGGCACGATAAAATGAATTTATGGTAATATTTTCTAATATACGTTCGATTAACATCTTAAAATTGATTATTAATAATTTACAATAAAAGTCATTATATTAATCTAAATTATTATCCTTGTAATAGTCAATGTATGTAAGGATTGTTTTTGTTTTTGTTTTTTTGAAACAATTGAATTTATACGACTAGATTAACGATGCTAATTTTAGAACCAGTTTTGGCCAAAGGCCAGACGCCATAAAATGGGTGATCGGTGGGTCACTTTTAGCTTCTTTTAGTGGAGGAACTCATGTCATGTTCTAAAGATTTTTTAAAGTCTTCGGCGGGTTTTTAAGCTCACGACGAGGAGGAGGCAAGAGGCCGACAACAAGTGACAAGAAAACTGAAAGCTGGATTATTTGATTTTAATTATTTATTCAATTTATTTAATATAGGTGGTGACAACTCATGAATTAAGGGTAATTTAGCCCGTTTTCGTGGGATAAACTTCTCAGTTGCTTGGAAACGCAATGATTTCAAAGGTAAAACATAAGGTAAGCAATTTGACAAAATGAATGATTGTAAAAAACTTAGAAAATGTGTTCATTAATTTGATTCTTTTATTTTATATACAGGGCTTTGGCTCGTATTTCAATTGTAGATCGTCGAATCGAACTAATATCCCATCTTTTTCTGAAGGAGAATTGAAGGATGATAATGAAATGACAGTGGAAATGGGAGATGGGGAATATGTTGAGTTGAGGGATCCTGTCAATTCCACCAGGTACAACAGTTATGATATGAAAATTAATCCACATTGTCTCCAATTGTCATGTATTTTACTTTAGAAACGCTTGAACTGTGAAAACGTGAAGGGACAACTGAAGATTCTACTTTTTGGTTTCCTTAAGGAAGGAATTGGATTTAATAATTTAAAAATTATATTCTACATAATTATCATGTTGCATGTAATAAAATCAAGTTGAAGAATACATTCTTACGAGAGAGGTAAAAAGATTGCATTTTTTCTTAAAGAAATTCCTAAGCATTTGTTCTTATTTGTTTTAAGACGATTGATTTTTCAAGTCGTGGTGATGATTTGAATTAATGAATACCAAAAGCTTTTAAATGAGAGTGTTTAAAATTAATTTGATTAAGTTTAATTTAATGAGTTAAAAAATAGTTAAGATTAGTGTTATGAATCTGAAAATTGTGTTGCATCGATTTCTCTATAATTAAAATACTCTGCACTTTTAAGCAACCATGGCCAATAGATACAATTAAAAATAAGAAAAAATAATGGTATAATTTTAGAACAGTATCTTTCAATCTTATAACTTAATTCTTCTTTTTTCTTTTTACGTTCATCGACATTATTTGAATTTTGAGGTTGATTTCCTTTATCAACTGATGGCATACGTATAATTGATGGTTCAACTCCTCCATTTGGTCTTTCCTTATCAGAATTCTATAATATTTAACAAACAGTCATTTACAATTTCTAATTATTAAAATTTTAATTCTAACTTACAATCCTTTTAAAAAGTTCAGGTTTTGTTTCTACATTATTCGCCGTTGGTGTTTTGAGCAATTTATTTTTATTCCTTCGTTTTCCTCGTTTAGGTTTCAAATTTCTTAATCTAAAAATTTATTAAACTGTTAACAACAACACATTTTATTGAATAATTAAAAAATTATATTTTACTTTAACAAGACCGTGTACTCAACCAATGTCAAAAACACACAAATAATGCAAGCCACCATCCAAATGTCAATACCTAAAATATTTCACGTATAAGGATTTTTAAGTTTCTTGTCTGATGATATCATACCTTTGACATAGCTAACGGTTGGAGTATTTTGTCTGACACTCGAAAAAATAGCCACTAGAGTTAGTAAAGTGGTCATGCATAGTGTCATTCTGAAAACGGAATCAAATTAATCCATTTGTCGTCTTTTGCATATTTTATATAATTTACCTTCCAGGAATACTTTCGGGTGCTACAAGGAAGGATAAGAAGGAAATAATAACGAAAAGTGCTGATGGAAAATATGTTTGAAGCAAATGAAAACTTATATTTCTTCGTAAAATTATTGTAAATCGTATTCCAGAGTAGGTAGCTGTAATTCAAATGTTGTATAAAATAATATACTTAATAGTTGATTCTGCGTTACCTGAATTTGTCATAATGGTAAAATTTGCTGTATTCCACAATCCAACTTCAAAACTTGGAAACTTAAGACCTGGTAACATGGCAGCTTTTTTACCTTCCCTCCAATCTAATTGGAGAATTTTATTGGAATACGCATAGGATTTTAAATCAGTATTACAAAATTGTGTATCTAAAATACAATAAACATGGTTGAGTTTTTGCCAATTTAAATAATAAATCTACTGGTTACTAACCAGCAGGATAAAGAAAAAAATCCATTGGACATGCCATGTGAAGTGTAAGTCTAAAATAATCATACAATATATTACAAGAGATGCAATTATTTTGTATACATTTTTTCTTCGAAACGTTTTGTTTTACCTAGCACTATATCTTATAGTTTCATCAGGATAAATTCGTAGAGATGCAGGTGTTGAGATTAGTTTCGGTTGTTCGATTTTCTTTACGTGATCTAAAGTAAACAATGTAATCTAAAATTAGAAAATGTTTCTAAGATTTTGTGTATATTTATACCAATGTATATATCAGGATGCCTGTAATAAACAAATAAATACAAATATATATACAAATAATAAACTATTTATTTTGTATACCATATTTGATTAATAAGTACGGGGTTGAGAACTACCCAAGTTTTCCCTTTCTTGTCTGTTAGATGACTTAATCTTGTATCTTTCCAATACATTTGCAGATTTATCTCCAGGCTTAATTGCTGCAATTTATTAATTTTTTTTTGAAGTTTCGAAAAAGATTTGTTAATTATACCTCATTAACTTCATCAATATCTCGGATGCCAACAATAAGGACGTAAAATTCCACTTTGATTGTTGGCCCTATTAAATTATTCTTAGAATGTATATTAAATTTAACACGCGTGTAACTGCAAATTATTATCATAACTAGTATTATGACTCGATTTTAGTGACACAGCTATAATTTGCTTCTAAGAAGCTTATGGAGATCATTTTGGATTTTACCCCTTGGTGGTTCATGGATGCTGTAATTTTTTGGTATGAGGCTTTCAGCTTCCATAATTGATGTGGATCCATCGTCATCTGCATCAGGTGAACGACGGAAGCGATTTCCTTTGGCTAAAGTTGAATAAGCTTCAGATTTCATCAAGAGTGATTCATCATAAAGTGCAACGCTGCAAAAAATAATAAATTCGTCAAAATTAAATTTCCTTCGTCAATGAATAAAATTATAAACAAAAATAAATGCATTTAATTCGATTGAATATCCTGCTTAAATTACATGCACACTCCGTCTAAGCTTAAGAAGCAAATATTGTAAATGGTTGTAGGCGTGCGTATTACATGTCATCGGTGGTTACGTAGTTCCATTCCAATTAGGCCATTCCAAACAACCTAATTAACAAGCTGAAAATTAAAGGCCCTTAAGTACTGAAATTGCAATTTTAGCTCTAGAATTCATTTTGAATTGTTAACACAAATTGTTAAAAAGCTTACTGATTCTTATTTTAAATACTAGATTTTATGGAAAGAATTGTTATGTTTAAAAAATTACGCGATAGTTGGAAAAATTATTCCAAGGATTAGATTCCAGTGCTTCATTTTAAATCCTGCAGGACTTTTTTCTTTAAATGTGCTTAACAACCACTGAAAATATAATGTGATGGATGATGCATGTACTCACTAACTCAACAGAAGAACACGAAATCTAATTGCTGGATTTTAAACAGACATGGCGAGACGATATGACAATCATAAGATAGTTTCTGAGAAAAACTAAAACTAACTGACCATTATACTATACAACAATAAGATTTCTCGATAAAGAGATAGTCTGCAACAGCCAATGACGTATGACCAAACACTGAAGAATAAAGTGATTTGGGTTTGGGATGGAGTTTTTTTCAAGGTAATTTTTATTCTTTTATAACAAGCAACCATAACACAGAAGGCATACAATTAATACGTTAAAATTATTGTCATTAGCATTTTGTGGTTGTTTTTATTATAACAAAGGTACATGTGTAAGATATAGTTAATCATACCAAAAATCACGCACGATAACTTTTATAGCAAATCAAAATCAAGTTTTTTTGAGATGCTGAATATAGAAACACACGCAAAAAGTGTAAAACCTATTATTTTCTTTTCATTTATTTTGTACACAAATAATTATAATTTCTGGTCCATACTATGAATGACAGCAACTCCAAATTTTTAATACTATTATAATAAATTATACATTATCATTATATATCGTTTTTGTATAGTCTTTATAATAAATGTGAAGACTCAATCGTAAAGCTTGGCAATTTTCTTTTGTGTACATCCCAGTGCTCCGAGTCCGATCAGAACTAAGCCAGTATAATAATTTTATTTATAGAAGTGTGCTGTTGGGTGGGAGGATGTTGATAAAACTTGCGCCACACACGCAATATTTTTTAGAACGCTGGTGAGTTCAATTTCTATAATTTAATGTTTATATTTCCGTATCCATGGTTACCTTTTCTAAGCTCTTTTTCTTTAAATTAAAAGATCAAGTCTTCACTTTCAGTTGTGATATAGAAAGCGACGAGAACTGTCAAAAATTAATTCATTTGAAATTTTTTAATATAAATTTTAATAAAAAACTACTCAATATGCAAACAAAACCTCTGTCATTATTAGAACGTAAGAGAATACAATGGGAAAAGGAAAAAGGTAATATAAAAAATTTAGTATTTTAATTTTAAATACAATACCTATAAAATAGTTTACATTAATTTATCTTTAATACTTTTTTATTTAATTTCATTTTCTTTATGATTTTAAAAAGTTTATAAGAAGAATGAGTATTTATTGTTGTAAAGCTACAATTTTGTTTAGCTAAAGCTTTTCTTTTTGAAAAATAGGACAATGTCCTTTTAATTATTCATGCTTAAACTGAAATCAATATACGGAAATATGTTTTCTTAATTTTATTTTATAGAAGAGTTAATGGGACTTGGTAGTCCATGGGGACGTCCATCGTATTTAAAGAATTCAAATAGTTGTACCTCACTCATGGATGACCTAAAAATGAAAACAACACCGAATAACAGTAACCCAACAATCGTTACATCAAGTTATTTAAGCAGCTTACGCATTAACTCTCAAAGGTAATGAGCATTACATTCATATTACTTACAAGAAACTATTTCAAACAAACAATACCAGAAGCAATACAAGTATCTTTGATTGAGTAAAAAAAAAGTCAAATCTATTGCTACTTATTTTCATTTCGACGTAGACACTTTTTCCAAGATTTGAAATTTTTTTTGACATACTCAATTTAGATTTTAATAAAGTCTTCAGTTAGGCAGTTTCAAATCTTATTAATTTTTCTTTCTCTTTTTCCATTTCCATTCATTCATTTAACCTAATAATTTCATGAAACAACTTAACTCAATGTTTCTCCGAATTTCTTTGCATGATAGAATGTTAACGGGTTACTGCCCTCATTTTCAACACTCACGCAAATTAAATATACGAAACACTGTCTAATCATTTTATTTTCCAGTTTCAAATTTCAGGTCTAAATATTAGTATTAATATAAAAATCTTGCGTTCTTTGGTTCGTGTAGCGAATGCCACCTACCACCGATAGGATTTGAAAATGTTCGTGATAAAAAAGAAATGGAACTACATGATTGGTTAAACAGGAAGCACAGTTTACCAATCCATGGTGAATCTCGCAATATGAGTATTAAGGACATCAACTTTTCCAATAGTTTAGACAGGAAGTATGAATACAGGGATGAAGAACCATACACTTCGGGATATCAAAGTGAAATTAATCCCTATGAATCTAGGTATTTTCCTAATATGTTTAAATGCATAGAAAAGAATTAAGTAAATTGAGTTTTAATTATAGAAATAGTAGTGGAGATAGTGATAAAGATCCTAGGCTTTTCAAAAGATACATGTCAAATGGCCATCTTGTCGAAAGTCTGAGTCTGAACTCGAATCGGGAGAAAACATACATGTACACCAGTGAGGTTGAAAGTAACAATACATGGAGTAAACCTCAAAATTACCTTTACTCGAAAAGAAATGAAATGGATCACTACAACCAAGAAACAATTGACACAGGTCAAAAGACACGAGGGCACATACCACCAGCTGCTATGAGATCTTCATTTACGAATTGCCTTGAAGCACCGGATAAAGATGCATACAATGATATCAAGAAACAGGTATTGGCTTTAAACTTTTTGTAAAAATTATTAAAAAATATTTGATATTTAATCGAATATGTTATTTATTATTTGTAAAGGAACATGAGCAATGGTTAAAAGATTTGGAAAAACAGAGAGAAGAACAACGTATTAGAAAACAAATGGACAAGGAAGAAAAGAATGGAAGGTATATTACATTTTTTTTTAATTTCACTGTTTTGTAAATTAAAGGTTATAATTTATTAATTTATTGCTTCGTTTAACAGGGCCAAGTAAGCAATCTAATTCCAAACTCAAGAAGTATGAATTGTTTGCAAAAACCTAATCTATTTATTCTGGAATTTAGATGGGGTGATCGCGGTGTGATAGTTGGCCATTTGTGGGAACCTGCTACCATTAGCAACTCACATCTTCCATCACCAAATGAAGGTAGAAAGTCAAATGGTAAAAATTTCTATCAATATTTATATAAACCACTTGGGCATTGTGTTTTATTGATTTTTCGTAGATCAAGAAACCGAAACTGAGTCAGGACAAAGGTAATGAAATTAGATGGCTTAATATATAAGTAAAAGTCTAACGAGAAATGTGCATGTTAGAACTTTTTTGCTTGGACAAAATATTCAACTGGATTCTCAAGAAATATTAGAACGTGAGAAAAAACGAATACAAGCTCTCCAGCATCAAGAATCTATTAAAAGACAAGTAAGGATTACTTTCATTTTGAGATGATACAACATAAAACGCATTTATAAAGTTTTAATGGGTTTTTAATTTAGATGGAAGAGCGTCAGGAACGATTAAGAAGGGAGCGAGAGAAACGGCTGGAGGAAGAAAGGGAAGAGGATGCTAAAATTTTAATGTATCAATTAGAACAATTGAAAAAATTAGAAATGAACGAACGAGAAAAATTAATACAGGAGCAGGAAAATGAAATACAAGAGGTATTTAATAGGATTTAACTTAAGTTTGTTGTTAAGCTTAGGATTAAATACTAAACACTTTCATGTGACAGGCAGGCTTGTAATTTTTAATGTTTATATTTCATAAGGTACATCACTACGACAAGGAACATGAAAGAAATTTTGAAAATGAAAATATTGCAACACTAATTTCTGAATTACAAAATCCTTGTTTGATACGGAAGAACCTGAGTACAAGTTTTACACTACCACCAATAAATTCCCTTGAATCATCATCCGTTAATTCAATCAGACAAAGATCAAGATCGAGATCGCCATTTGAAGAACATGAAGCTACAGTTGTACCTGTATCAAATAAACCTACTCAAATTTGCATTGAAGTTGGAACACAAACAGAAGAAATTGAAATGATTTCAATTATGCAAGCGACAACATCACAAAATTTAGAAAGCAAGAATTCGGAGAAAAGTGTACCAAAAATGAAGAAGCGAACCAATCAGGACAAAGAAAGACCGAAATGGGGTGTGGCCCCACCAACAAAACAATATGTTAAACAATCAGAAAAAGATCCCCATTACCTGGCTCGACTTCAAAAAAGGAATGAAAGGCTCAGAAGACGAGAAATGCAACTTAGGTTATCTAAAGAAGCACATGGCAATGAAAGTGACGATTCAGATGGTCATGGTGTTAAAATTCGATCAACACTCCCAAAAACAAAGCAAAGATCTAAATTCAGCGATAAAGAAGTTAGCAATGACAAACTTTTTATTGATTACGGTTTAAGCGAAACTGGAATCAAAACTGAGCAGAAACAATCATCAACAATGAAAAGAAAAGCAAAAAAGAGTTCTACAACCATTATTAATAATGAAGAGCGTAAAACTTGGCATTCAAATAGATCAATTGAAAATTTTGAAGATTTTATAAAATATGAATCAGCTACAGATAGTATGACTCTCGACAGGACAAGTAGACGGATGTCACAAAACAGTATTGTCAAGGAATATGAAAACCAAAATGTAAAAGAAAAATCCTTAAAAATAGAGGATAGTTATAGCAGTGATCAAAAAGAGGACAATGACACTGAAAGGCATGGACACTTAGAACAATGGGATACAAAAATACAACAACACAGTTGGGTTGAGGAGACTGAAAAGGAAACAATACATTCAGAATGCGATGATGAGCAGATCAATCAACATCAACATCATAAATTCACGGGAAATCGGGAACGGGAATTAAGTTCCCCACCTGTCCCTGCTCTATTGAAAAAAATGACACAAGAAAAATCGACTAGAAAGAAGAGCGTCATGGAAAAATCTATTAAAAATAAGGCAGATTTAGAATTAGAATCTTCAAATATAACTGAAGAAGTCAACGTTAGTCCTCATACAGTATTTATTGAATCTTCAGCACAATATTTCACCAATACACCACCAAATTCAAGTTCAAATTTTTCTCATCACTCCAATATTCCCTTAAGTCCCCCTCCTCACTTAAAAAATCTGATGTATAGACTAGAAACGCTTGGAAACTACATGCCCCATGACGATAATAAGAACAGAACAATTGAATTCAGAATCAAGGTTCCTGCTGATTGCTACTTGCACAATTTACATCGACCTCAAATTTTAGATGAATACAACAATTCGTGTTCGGAAGATGAAGATAAGGAAGAAAATGGGATGAGCTGGTTGCAAGCTAAAAATTCTGAAAACGGAAGAATATTGAGTCAACTTTCCATGTTACGGAAGGTAACTGATATTAAAGTCGCAAATATTTAATCCAAATCTTATAATTTGTTGTTATTTATGGTATTCAGAACCAGGATGGGTTGTCAGATTCCAATAAGAATTCTCCAACAGGTTCTACATTTTATCCATCATCATCAGAAAAGAGCTTAAGTCCATAACTTAACTATAATACGACCTTATTAAGCAAATTAATGCACACCAAAACTAATTTGTGAGTAAATATTTTAGAGTAATCGGTTGAAATAGATAAGTCATATCTGTCTAATTTAAGCATGATTGAATTAAATGAATAAAGAAACAACAGAGCACGAAATTATAATTTAAAACTTCATAAAACAATAAAATTTCACTTTAAAAAAAACACGCTTCAGGTGGACTTGTAATTTTTTCACCAACAGCATTTTAATTTCTAAAGATAAACATTATAAATTCAAAAACGGTTAAATGAAAAGTTGTTAATTTTAACAATATTTAGGATCACGGTATCCCTTAAGTTATTGGAAAAGTCATTTTAACACAATGTAGCTATAGAAACAATAAAGTTCCATTAGATTTTTCAAGATTTTGAGCTTTTAGAACAATGGGACCAATGGATTAGTAATGAACGATTCAATTGAATCTTGAACGTTGGATATTTTTAACGGCTGGGCTGTTGTTGATAGTTGACCTTCGTCTTCATCTTCATCTGCGTTTGACGGCACACATTTGAAGAGCGATTTTGGAATATTCGAATATTTTATTTTAAATATTTCTTCACAAGCCATCATTGCAGCATAAGTTTTTGCATCGTCCGAACTCAATACTAAAAGAATAAATAAGATTGTGTAGCTAAAATAAGCGATTTGTATGAGTATTAATTTTTTTTATAAAATTAGTTGTGTGTGCCTTCAAATATTTTTTTACTAACCGTAGTCATGAGTGAATGTGACATTTGCAACGGTCACGTTCCATCGATACACTGGAAAAATCCATAATCCTTTCTTGCAATTGACTTCTTCGAAATCTGGATTCATTCCCATATCTTCCAATAGTTTAATAGGTGAAATGTCAGTGGCATTTGGTGGCAAAGGCTGAAACAATTATATAAATGTTTAGTTAGAAAGGCACAGCAGCGACAATATTATTAATTAAATAGAGTTGTCTTTTAGTAACCTTGGTTGTAGGTGGAAATGTAGGAGTGGGTTTGGGTGTTGTAGTCGTGGGAGTGGTCGTCGTCGTTGGTGTCGTTGTAGTTGTAGGAGTTGTGGTCGTTGTGGTTGGTTTTGTTGTTGTCGTGGTTGGTTTTGTTGTCGTCGTGGTCGGCTTTGTTGTAGTCGTGGTTGGTTTTGTTGTAGACGTGGTTGGTTTCACTGTAGTCGTGGGAGTTGTCGGTGCTGGAGTAGGTTTGGTTCCCGAGTGCCCTTATAATAATAAATATTCAGTTAATTTAGTATTTTAATGTAGTAAGAATTAAGTAGATAATTAAAATATGAGCATACCGGTAAGAGTTACAATAAGTACAGCAGTGATTATTCCAACGAGAAGTAAACCGCAGCCAATTGCGACTTTATGCCATCGAGCTCTTCCAATGTTTCTCCATCGAGAAGTATTTTCACCAAGAAGTAGATGATCTTAAAAATTCTTTAATTTTAGTATAATAAACTCAGTTAGTTAAATTTTACCTTGATCCTCCGGCATTTCTGTAAGTTTAAAAAAAAATTAATTTAAACTTGATTGGCTTTTATTTCTATAGTTTCTGATGTTAAGAGGAACTTTTGGTTATTGTGAGTACCTAAATTCACACTGACACTATACAACACAAGTGAAATTTTCAATGACAAAAAGATAGATAACATCCAGTGACTCCACGTCCACCACAGCAGCAGTTAACTTTATTAATTTTAGAAGTTGTTTGTCTAGTTCCCTGAGCTTTGTTATAGAAAAGTTACGATCTTATCAATGCGAGAACAATATTATGATTCATATGATCTTATGCTAACATAAAAACTTACAACCCTCATCTCCTTTTCCTTAGTATGAATCATCTAAAGTGCAAAGATCAAACAAAGACAAACAGATATTAAATACCATTCATTTAAAAGAATAAAATGCACCACAATATTTTTATGTTATACAAGCAATTAATTACTATCGTTATTCAAATATATTAGTTTGGCAAAAATGTTATCATTGTTAATTAAGAATTTCTAATCATACACTTCTAGTATTAACTACAGTCAAGGTTATATAAAAAAACAACCATTAAAAAATCCGAAACGACATTTATAAAATTGATGTGTTTTTTAAAATTATTAAGTTGTGTTTCAGATTATATTCCATATTCCAATATTAAAACATAATGCCATAAATATAACTTGGTTAAATATCAATCCTGGCATTATGTTTTTACCCTTCTACATTAATATTAATTTTGAGTGTTTGACTTAAATCCCGTTTGTTCCAACTTACTCTTGAAACGAAGCACAAACTTTCATTTATTAATTATAGATGATCGTGGTATTAGTAGAACCATAACACTGCAGAATTGTTTGCGCCTAACAATAGAACCTACAGTAAAAATTATCCATTGTTTTATGTAATGGATGACTTTTGGTAAAAATCTATGAAAACAAATATTTCAAGCGGTAGTGTTAATCTTATGAAATACATTTCAGTTTCCTGCCATGTTAACTTTTTTACCGAAATTCGGTACAATAATATCTGGGCTATTAATATTTGTGACTCTGAGATATGTTTGTAGCATACAAGTTATACTTAAACCGGAAGATATTTTGGCGTTAGAAGAAACTACTATAATACAAATGAAGACTATATGGAACCATACACACGTAATTTATGTCTTACTAGAAAATAAATTCATTTAATTGTTCCTTGCAAAAATAGGCTACATACGCTTTATATGGAACAAATACCACGAATCGAATCAAAATATTTTGGAGTAACTTAAAGAATACACTTTCTGTTGCAACTCTTGCAATACGTGCAATGGATCGAAGAATTTTAGATGCACAGCCGAATAGGTTACTGAACACATTATTTAAACTTCAAGAACTGTAAGTAAATATCAAAGAGACGTACTAGTGCATTTAATATTAACTTTTATCTTTAAAGGGATGTTCTGAAAGATATGTCAGATATGATAACTAATGACCCAATTATTCAATGGAAAGTTAAATGGGTAGAAGTAAGCTCACTTTCTACTCATATTCATTGGTTATTCAATAAAAGAGTTCGAGATATATTTGTAAGGGACCTTGAAACATAATTATGAGATTTTAATTTTTAAAATATTTATTAGAACAATGTACCTTATATTAAAACCATAGCAAATTCTCTGGCTAAATATTATGGTAATCCATGGTATGCAAAATTATCAGGACGAACAAGTATGTAGAAATATGTGAGCGTATAACTTCAATTCCTATTAATTATAATTTAATATTTGCAGACGATGCACATAGATATCCAATGAGAGATTTTCCACGTTGGTTAGATTCTCGCACATTTTCAATGAAACAAGATTTGTTCTTTGGTCTGAGAAAATTGATTGATGACTGTGTATGATATATTTGTTTGTCCAATTAATTCAATTTAAACTATAATTAATTATTTTAAAAGGAATTATGTAAAACTGCTTCATCTGTACAAAGCGGAGCATGCCTTGGGAAAGATACTTTGGCAGAGATTGAGCCTCTTCGATTAGACTCACCTATTTACGTTTTCTTTTATCTTTGTCTCGTTGATATAAAGTTTTACATTCTGAAAAATATGTTTCATATATACAGAGAAGCTTATGGTTAATTTAATTTAATTTTATAAAAGACTATTTATTTAAATATATTTCATTAATTTAGAAAATATTCCATATACAAGCTACTCAATATTTGATGATCGCCTTCAAACTCGTATCCGTAAAAAGATAGAATCATATTCTGACTCCTTCAAAGATTATGATATTGGTGACTTGAACTCAAAAGTATCCAGAGGATATTTTAACTGTGACCCACAACCGACCAAGTTACAAGACAGTGTTCGAGCTCATGTATACAAGAAAACATATATAAAGCTTACAAATTTTGCAACGGTAATTACATTCATCATTGCTATTGCTAAGCATTGTATTTTTTAAGTCTAAGATAAACTAATTTCGTGAAAGGAATTTGTTGTACTGGAGAGAGATTTAACTCCAAGTGGTACTTGTGCTGGTACATGCAAGACCATAGGAAAATTAGAAAAAGAAAATTGCAACAAAACAGAAAGCGAATGTATGGCAGAATTATATCCGGAATGTAAAACAAATCCAAGATTATGTGAATTATTTAAACCAACATGCTCCTTGGAACATTTAACCGTAATTTAATATTTTATTACATACAATAATACATAATTTATTCTTAACCAAAAACATCTGTCATTTTCCAAAATGCTATTAATCTCGCAGAGTAATAACTAAATCATAAAATGTTAAATTTTTAAAATAGTATGGAATTTTAATTTTAGTGCTACAAGAGTGCATCGAATGTCAAAACATGTCCCTCACACGTACCTGGAAGGTTGCTCGAATGGACTTTATTAAATAATACTTCTATGTATCCTAAAGGTTAGTCGAGCATTTGTGAATTAAAACAGTTTGAAATTAATATTTCATGTTTTTAAGATGCTGTACAAAACTGTTCCCACAGAATACGGGAGTATAATTCATCAACAACAATAGACCCTATAACAAAAAAGTTGGAAAATTGCGAAGTTTGTTTATGTCAGTGTTTAGAACCTTTAGATATACGAGGTAACAAAAACTCTGTCAGGACATTCAGTCTCAAAGAAGCAATAGCTGTAACAAAGGAAAATCGTGTTGTAGTTGGAATTAAATTTGAACAGATACAAGACCAAATACATATTATGGTAAATATTCACTTTCACAATTTATAGTCAGGCTTGTTACAGGAAGATGAGCAACATCTAAATATCTACTATCTAAATTTTGGCATAAGATTGCAGATGCTGTTTTACTTCCTGATTACGAAGTTGACATGTCAACTGCCGTGTGGAGAACACCAAAACTAGCTGACGCGGACAATCCTTACGAGACAGTACGAATTGGTCGTAATTTGCGTGCTATGCACATTGACGATTGGAAAGCTCCGTCTGGACATGTTCTTACGGGCGTCCGATTTTTATCAGCGTCTGCTGGAAGTTTAGATACGCACGATTATCAACCATACATAGGCATTGCCATACAGGTTAAAATTTGAATTTTCATTGAAATAATCGTTACTAAAATATTTAACGTGTTCGTGTTAAATGAAATTAATGGTTAAATAGGTGACCAAAGTGGACAAAACTTCAGGAAAGCTTCTAAAAGAATCAAAGTGGATTACAAGTCCCTCTTACGTAAAAACGCCATACAAATATCTTAATCCAGATGACCCAATTAAAGCAGACGGCCCTGCTTTACCTGATTCTGCAACCAATCAGATTATTTATTTTCGTACAACAGCTCTTACGAAAACAAATGTTAATGAAGTTATTCCTTTTTTTGATGCTCAAAAAGTTATAATTCAAGATAAACCATCAGCTTTAAAAGGCCTTGGCATATATCACAAAGTGAAACCTGGCTATGGTGGATTTCTAGGATTTAAAATAATGCTATATTAAAATTCAATAAAAGAATCTATTGTATTGTATTATAAGTTAGTATGGTGTTTGCATTTGGATTTCTTCTTATTCATCATTAAATAAAATTAAAGTATAATGTACTTGGGTTGGAAATATC
Source organism: Friesea truncata (assembly GCA_034699725.1). Taxonomy (NCBI): domain Eukaryota; kingdom Metazoa; phylum Arthropoda; class Collembola; order Poduromorpha; family Neanuridae; genus Friesea; species Friesea truncata. The sequence goes on from JAQGCN010000244.1 coordinate 23,695, forward strand.
AAATCCTTACAATTTTCCTTGTTAAGCATGTTATTGCACAGAAGATCATTGATACAATTGACGAATTTCCAACTTATGATCAAATTTATAGCATTGCGAAGAATGCTGAAATAGCAGCAGAATTTGGATGGAATATTACACAAAACGTAATTCAATTAATCCATTAAATGATTAATACCTTTAATACGTTATAAAGTATTATTCTTATAGCTATCAGAAGAAGATTTAAAGAATTTAACACTTATTCAAACAGAAATTTGGCCTAAAATATTGGCGAAATTTTCAGAAGCTACTGTACCAATTAAACAAATGGATCTTCTTATTCGTTTTAAGAGAAAACCAGCAATATTTCTTGATTCTTTACTTGGATTCGGATCACTGTAAGTTAACAATTTCTAATAATAAAATTGAGGCTTACAACTTTTACTTGGCATCCTTAAGTGAAGAAATACAGAAGCTGTCACGAAAACCAAAGTCTGATCCATTTGGATATATCAAGCTGCGTTGGATTGAAATTAGCTCCTCCTCAACACAAATGCAGAGATTTTACAATAAAAGGATTAAAGATATTTTGGTATGAAATATAGCTATTAGTGAAATTTTTAATTTAAATTTTAGTAAAAAATAAATCATTTATTAATACATTTGATCTTAATTTATTAGAATGGAGGCTCAAACATGCGTGAGATTATTAATTCCATAAATGCTTATACATACTACGCTTGGAAAACAAAAGCCAAAACTATTGGATCTCGTACGTGATTATATCCATAATTTCTACTTCAACTTGTATCTAAAAATACTTTTCAATTTAGATGAATCCATAAAGTATAAAAACGTTCCAGAAAATTCATTTAATCTCATGTTTCTTGAAGATGGAACTGATGCATTTGACGGTTTAAAAAAACTAATGGATCAAAAGGTCAACATAAAATATTTCTCAAAATTAATTCTTTTACATAATTTGGAAATTTTATAGCCTGAAGCTCTAAATTTACCAGTTTACGACAAAAACTCGTGTGGACCAGGTCAAACACATATTAAGCTTGAACCGACCGGAAATGATCTTCCATTTTATCTATTGTTTTATTTATGCTTGGTGGATATCAAGCATTTTATGGTGATCAGTTTTGTTCAGCTTTATAATAAAATTATTTGTAAGTCTATTTTGCATCGAATAATAACTAATATTCTCAATGTGTAAAATTTACAAATATGTTCAATGTTCGAAGATAAGGTTCCAAACATAAACTCAACAGAGTCTGTTACTCAAATGAACATGCGCATACACAAGAAAGTAGAATTTTTTGATAATGCATTCAATGAAGCTTTATTCAGTTTTGGACCGTCTTACAACACACATCCAGGATTAACGAATTGCGATCCACCGATTATCTCACCAAATACTACAGTCAGAAATCACTCTTACGAATTAACTTATGAAAAACTTACAAATTTTATTAAAGTATTTGTTTCACCGGAGCAAGCACTTCATAAATCTGGGACATGTCGTGTGACATGCGATATTTTAGATGCAACTTATAGTCCATGTAAATCGAACGAAACTGACTGCATGTTAGAAAGAGAACGAGAATGCTTACGAGATGACAGATGTGAAAGTTTTAATCCAGTCTGCCCATGGGGAGCTTACCAGGTTAATACTAATTACTAATTGTTGGAAATCGATTATAAAATGTATCATTATTTACAGTGCCAAAATTCTTCTGGGCTTATAAGTGCTTGTCCTTCTAAAAGATTTGACCGTTTATATGAATTTATAGATGGGAAGGATGTAGATGAAGGATTCCATTTTGGTCCAGGTATTTATCTTTTAAAATTCAATTCTTTTCAAAGTTAGCCACAAAGTTTATAACACTTGTTTTAGTTAACCAAACTACTTGCAACGAAGAATTACAAGTATGGAAAGGTGGCTGGCGTATGGAAGAAGATGTACTGGTTGACACCCCTCATTTCTGTGAAATTTGTGTTTGTTACTGTTTCGAACCTTTATTAAAATATTTGGGAAGTGAAACAACGCGTTATTTTAGTCTTCGTTCCCTTCGTTCAAACTTTAAAGAAAATCGAGTTATTGTTGGTATTAAATTCCACCGTGTAAAAGATCAGATAGTCATGGCATATGCAGAAGCTGAATATTTACCTGGTCATAAAATAAACAAAAAGACGATTAAATGGATTATACCAAAATATGAGGAAGACAAAAATTATGTTGTACGATTAAGCATGGACTTGAGATCTTTGAATTTAGATGACGTTGCTACACCAGACCAGGATAGAATTGTGACAGGGGCAAGATTTTATACAGAAAAATATGTTGGAGCTGTTCATTACAGTTATATTGGATTAGAAATACTGGTAAGAGCTATAAAATAAAGAGAATGATTTGGTTTGAAAAGCTTAATCTTTAATTTCTATCTGCATTTAGACACATCGTGTAGATTCAAATGGGAATATTATTCAAGGCACTGGATTGTATCGCCGAAATAGTAATAGTACAGTTTACAGACGTGTGTATCAATATGGTGAAGATCCAAATGGACCAGATGATCCAATACATAGTAATATCCCAGCATTTCCAGATTCAACAAGTAATATGTACATTGCGTTTCGTGGAACTTCATTAGAGAAAGACGCAGCACAATCTACTATACCATATTTTGACTCACAGAAACTTATTGCTCCGGATCCCGTCCCACTGAAAGGAATCGGTCTTATACATAAATCGAATCCAGGATATGGTGGTTTTCTTGCCTTTAAATTAATTGAACATAGATTTAACATTTAAAATTTTACTATCTAATTGTCACAATCTTATGAATTTAATAGTCTTTCAAATCTTAATTGTGTTAATCTTAATCTTAATCTTAATCAAATCTTAATCTTAATTTCAAATCTTAAATTACAACAGAACACTAGCGATGATGTAAAATGTTAAGTACAGAATTTATTTGAATGACACACCGTCGACGGTCATTATCTATGCCTCGCTGTTGTTGATTGGAGTAGAGAATGTCACATCTACTGATGAGGTTCTTAGAGTTTTAGGCAATTTTAATAAGTGACAAGTGACATTTTAAATAAGTTTATCACAGTGTATTGTCCTAATCAAATCTCTGAATTTAACAAAGAAATCGTCCAATAAAAGCTATCTATTTTCTGTTATAAACGTCTCCACTATCTGTATTTCACCGCTATGTAAGATTAAAACTACTGTAGTCTAAAGTGTGACTGACATGTTTCGATTGAATGATTTTTGATAAACGGGAATTGTGTAAAGAAGCAAATATTTGACGCATCTGTATTATATAAAAAGAATTTAATGCAATTGCGTGTTTTTATCTTTACACACATTAAAACTTTCAAATAGTGGATGAGGACAACATTACGGTGAGATACATTTTAAAGTACTAAGATTGTTATCCTTGAATACAGTTGTTGTGTTTTAGATTTGAAAATTAGAAACTCATTAAAAATCATTTGGTTTCAAGTAAAGTGGGCCTTTAGAAACAGTTCACAATAACAGTAATACAAAACAAGTACAACTTAAAAGGTTAGCATAAGAATCGCAGCCATGGCTAAAGTTGTAGATGACAATCAAAATCCAGAAGTATTTATTAAAGATGAAGAAACTAGTATACGGAAGAAAAAATTCAAGTTTAACGTTAATAAAGAAACATTGCCATTAAAATTTACTTTATTTCTGTTTTATGGAGGTAAATAAATTAAAATTACATAATTTATATTGTATAATTTCTTCTTGTGAATTATATTTTAGCAATGTCGGCAACTTTACCTTATGTCACAATTCATATGCAGGTATTAAATTTAGTTGTATGATTAGAAGAGACAGAGTGTTAATATGTCGCTTTTGCCGTTTTACAGGCTCTCGGCATTTCAATAACAGAGGTAGCAATTATATATGCAATTTTACCATTTACTTCTTTCATTGGACCACCGATTTTAGGTAAACTTATAAATTTCAACAACGAAGCTGCAACGCCATTTAATCATAATCATTGATAAAAATTTAGGTGCTGTTGCAGACAAATTTGGGAATTACAAATATCCGCTTATTTTAGCTACGTTTGGAAATGGACTTTTTCACACAATGCTTTTATTCGTTCCTGTATATTCTCCAGCAACAATCATAAATATTACTTCAAATGTCCAATTTGACAAAACAACAAATGAGGCAAATATAATGTTCAACCGAACCTTTTGTAACACTTCTGCAACAATAATTCAAAATGTGTTTACTATAACGGAATGCAAAGGGAATATTTCAAAGGCAATAATAGAGAATGACGAATGTCTCGTAAACTTAAACGGGACTCTAAATTTTGATACTGAATACAACAATAATGGTTTATTAATGTGTACAACTAACATACTTATGTCAAAACCCGAAATCGGAAGCAATCAAATAACATTCTGGGTGTATTTCATTATAAGAATTGTAGCGACTATATTCATGGCCTCCTGCTTTTCTTTGTTGGATGCTACCACTTTAGCTATTGTAAAAAGATGCGGTTCAAAAGTTGAATACGGAAAAGAAAGGATTTGGTCGATTTTTGGGACTGCCGTAGTGTCACCCCTTGCAGGAATTTTAGTTGACAGATTGTCTCGTCCCTTGGGATATACGGATTATTCATCCGCATTTTATCTATCAGATGCATTGCTACTTTGTAGTATACTCACGTTCTTTTTCATTGAACTTCAACTGGATAAACCTGACAAAGGAATACTCAAGTAAGTTACTCCGTGAATTATCTTGTCAACATAACCTATGCATAGATTAACAGTACATGATAATAGTAGTTGGAATATTTAAATTAACTATTATTTTTTATTAAGGAATGGAGCGAAACTGTTCCGTTATCCTGAAGTAGTTGTATTTTTAGTTATGATATTTCTCCTGGGAAATCTATGGGGTTTTGTGGAATCTTACCTTTTCATCTTTCTTAAAGAGCTACAAGCTCCAAATTACCTCCTAGGCAAGTATATTTTGCTTACAACTAATTAATTTTTTAATAAGTTACTTTTGAAAAACTTAATTTTAAAACTAATAGAATTTTGTCTTTCGATTCTCCAGGACTCACTTTAACTGTCGGCTCAATTGTTGGACTACCATTTCTATGGGGCTCTGAAAAAATTGTTGCAAAAGTTGGAAGAGTAAACCTTATTATTGTTGCTTTTGTTACATATTTTGTACGATTTTTTGGATACTCGTATTTAATGCAAGTATTTTCATTAATTTTAATACTTCAGTTAATAATGAAAATTTGCATAATGGTTATAGAAATCCATTTTGGTGTTTTCCATTTGAAGCAATGGAAGCATTCACTTTGCATTTAATGTGGACTTCAGCTGCAACATACTGTGTATTATTATCTCCTAAAGGGATGTTAGCAAGTCTTATGGGAATTATGGGTTCTCTTCACTATAGTTTAGGTAAAAATGAATAATTTCAATAAAATACATTTTATGTAAAATTATTATTCATTTTCTTTTTTAGGTAAAGGAGCAGGAAGTTTTTTCGGGGGCTTAACTTATGGTAAAGTTGGAGCTAGATTATCTTTTAGATATTTTGGGATTGTATCAGGAGTATTTGGATTAATATTTTTCATTTTGGATTTCTTTTGGATTCGTAAAATTGTTGCAAGGCGTTTAAAAGAAACACAGAAAGAGGAACAGGAAATGCGGCCAATATCGCCACGTAGAGGCAGTATATTTGATGCTAATCCATTTAGCCAACTTACATCTATGGTTGATCTTGATAAAGATGATGAAGAGGACGAAGAAATACCACCAGAAAGTGAAAAACTAACAAGTAGTTAAAAAAAATCTAATATTCGACATTTTAAATCATTAATTTTTCATTATTAGAACTGTTATCATAACTATTAATAAATTAATAATATTTTATAATTTGACAGCTTTTATTAAACGTATTATTAGCACCATCAATTACATTTTAAAGGGTTTAATTCCAACATTCAACCTCAGTCTTTAGCAGGAATAAATAAAACATATATTAGAGTAAATTCTAAAAGTGTTTTAAAACATTCAAATCAAAAATACAACCCCAATCTCTCCATTTACGGAATGCCATACAAAGATTTGTACTAATGGAAATTAAATTATTATCTAAATGAGTACAATTGAAGTTAAATATTTCACAAGATTAAAATGTCTTATATATTTTCATCTTATATTAGCAGAAGAATTCTTCTATTTAATTCCAAATTAAAAATCTGTTTTTAAATTAATAAAATTAGTCATTAAAATTTTGTTTTTAAGACTTAAGTGAGTGTATTATAAAATCTCGTATGGCTGAACAAATACTTAACCCTCCACCCTGTTGCTGTGCGTTAACTTTTTTATAGTATGCAGCTCTTCTTTTACTTTCCTGTTCTTCTTCATCTTCTGTAGTAATTCGTCCAATTATTGGAGGTGAAATATAATTATACGGCGTAGTGTACGAACTTTTTGTTGTAGTTTTAACTTTTCCAAAACTAGAGTCAGTAGTTTCCACAAAGGATTGAGTTTGTATTGAAACTGGCTCCGAGGAGTATCCAGATGGTCCAGAAATGCTGAATCTTTTCTTCACTTGACTTTCTCCAACGTTTGAATTCTTGAGAGAAGATTTTCTAGGAGTCGGTTGGAAAGACATTGGAGGAAACGAAGGTCTATTTGGCCCAAGCAAAGAAGATGACTCCGAATTTTCACCAGTATTTGGAATAATACAAGCAGAAGCAGATCGTGCTCTAAAATATAAAGTATGTATAATATAAAATATTTGTATTTCAATGATATGAAAAGTAAATTTAAAATTTGGAATACTCATTATAATCTATCCTTACTGAATTATTTAAAATCGTTAGATTTATTATTACAAGATGAATAAATTGAGTTGTGTAAATTCTTATTTTAACATTATCTGTTTGGAAATTCATATTGCAAATTGGACGTGGAATATATGGGATTTATA